>VZRZ01000509.1:205402-257603 GCA_013398175.1 Climacteris rufus | reverse complement strand
GGAAGTGCAGAAGGAAGGAAGGAAGGAAGGAAGGAAGGAAGGAAGGAAGACAAAGAGAAGAAGAAAGTAAAAAACATTATAAGTGGAGCAGAATTATTTCCCCAGCCTTATCTTGTGTGTCCAGCATTTTAAAAAGCAACAGCATATTATACATTTGTGCCAAAGCTACTAAGCCAATCAAACAATTCCATAGAGAGCTGATGGATTCTTTTTGTGTCTTCTGCATACTTATTAACTCTACAGCTATTAATCAGGTCATAGCCTGAAATTTGCTTCAGTATCAGGAAATGTAAAGTTCCCAATACTTTCCATCAGAAAATCTTAATTTCAGTTGGTTTTAACCTCCCCAGATTTGAATAACAGGGACTTAGAGCATTCATCCTAAGTATCTGTCTCAGAATGAAATATTTTGTTAAATTCCAGCCCTTTCAAAGAAAGAGACTTGAAAAACACCAATGCTAAAATAAACACTAAACAAACAGAGAAAACAAATAATGTCTGTGGAGATAACTCATTCTTTGGATTTTAGAGTTGCCAGTGGTTTGAGAGCAAGACCCCCAAATATTGTACAGATGTGACCTTTGTGCCACAGATATGTCTTTTATTTTTCTCTCATACAAACATATATTTTTATGGCAAAAATAAAAAAGAAAAAATCAATATCCATATATTTATTAGGTTTGATTTTTGCAACTGTTTTTTTTCTTTATGTTGTTGTTCTCATTTAGCATGAACCAGCTCTAGACTGTTGTGTGGCTCATTCCAAGCACTGAGCTGAGCCTGTAACATGAGCACAGGTTGCTGGCATCCCAGTCAGTTTGTGGGAGAAAGCCACCTAGCTCAGGTGGCAAGCAGACAAAAGGTAGGTACACTCTGTGCTTGTGCATGTGCTGATGAAGGAGCAGGTGTGGAGCATGAAGAGTGTTTGAAAGTTTGGAGGTGAGGAGGGAGCCTGAACCAATGACATGGGTATGGAACAGGAGAATGCCAATAGGACATCTCAGCCAGAAAGGTAGGAGACAGGATGAGGAGAGGGTTTCAGATTTGGATCTATTAAATGACTAAGATTTACTGGACATCAAAGGGTCTCACAAGTAGATTCAACAAGAACAGCTGGAAAAACAAGCAGGAAGTGTACATGGGGCCAGGAGACTAAGATAGGACAAAGAAGTTGGAAGTTGGAATGAGGTATCCATGACAGCCTTCAAGCTGAAGATGCTGAGATAAGAAAAATGAAAAATTAGATGGATAAAGAGGTAGACAAAAGGCACATGGCCAGGGAAACTACTATTGGAGAGGGTCTGATAAAGACAAATCACAATGTGATAGGACACGGGAATATATCAAAATAAGAACGACTAACAAGTTGCATTAGGAGAAAGTGACTGTGATGGTCTGGGGAATAGCATTCAGAAGTCTGAGACGATAGCCTGAAATGTCTGTCAAGGTGACCTGTGAAATCACCAGGCAATCTCTGCTTGTTTATCCTGTAATGCTGATCTATACTGACCATAGCTGTAAGTTCTAGAGTGCTGTAGAACTGTAAGTTCTACAGTCCTACAGTGGTCTCCCTATCTGTATATAAATAACTATTTCCCCAAGTAAGAAGGGAATATGAAGTGTCTCAGCTCAGCTGAGGTATGCTCAAGTGTCTGTATGATGCCATAAGATCAATTTTTGAAGGATGCAACATATCATCAAATTTTATTTCTGTTTTCTATTTTAATAAGGGTCTTGTCTGGTTTGGTGTCAGACCTGCTGTACAAATTACTCAGGAACATGCAGAGAAGACTGAGACGTGCTGCAGCTTTTGTTTCACCTCCTATGGAAGATGGAAGGTGCTTAGAGTAAGGGAAATTACTCCAGAATTGGAACAGATCATTTCAATTGTAAAACCACTCTGGAGATGTGACTAAGTCATAGAATTTGTGTGTGAATGTCTGAAAGTTGTTTAAACCAGATTAATCTCTGCTCTTTTTTCCTTGTTCACATTATTCTGGTGTCAGATTTGCAGGAATGCTGACAACAGCAGGTGCAAAAAATGTTGAGTTTTGATTAATCAAACTGCTGTATAATGCTGCAAAGACCTAGTTTTTCAACGTCTCAAGCAGCACTTCCTGAATCAGCAGACAATTTTAATTTCAATCTCCCTATATATAAATTTTCAACCTGTACATTAGAACTAATGCTTAACATTTTACACAGTGTTGTGAAGAAAAACTATTGATATTTGTGCATCAGTCAGTCAAAATGGTAATGAACATCTGAGTAAGGAAAAAACAAGAAAAAACACACTATTATATTAAAAGTAAAGCCAGCTAGTACACAGTTCTCAGTAAAGGGATACTGAACCATGAGGACAAAGAACTACAGCTGCATATGATGTTCTTCTGTGCACTGGAAAAGTGCATGGAAAACAGACTGTGACTGTATGATCCCTGTGTCCTGATAAACACCCTGGGGAACTGAGTGAAGATGTCATAAATACTGTAATTCTGACATTTCCTGGAATACCCACTCCTCTGAGTAGGGATGTTTTGTGTTTGTGTATATGTAAGTCCATGTTTCTGTACAACATGACTGTTGATGTAAATGTCTGAGCTGGTATTTGCGTGTAAGTGCAATAACTGAGATACATATGCTTCTACTCTGTCCTTCATTTAATGAGAGGATAAATGGCATGTCAGAACAGTATCTCAAAAGAAGCTACTTCTATATCTTGATGAAATCCCTCTCCTCCATTCAAAAACCCATATTTCCAATATTCAGTGATTCCCATGGACTCCATCAATAATCATCCTCACTCTAAAATCTAATACCTTTTGGCAGAGAGAAAAGCCACCTAGCAGCCTAGACCTTAATATTGGAGTTATTTTGGGATATGATAACAGGAATGGGTATTCACTGTGTGCAAAGTGCTGCCATCACAATCTTAGCTAGAAATTAAGAGACTGACTCTTACTACAGAAGAACTACAGCAATCTTTGACCGGCATACATAAGAAATTAAGTAGGCACCAAGTCAGACAATTTATTGATGGAACACTGTCCTGTGGCTTTTGAGAAGTTCAAGTGACGCTGCCTTGGCAAGTGCATTCTACCACCAGTACAATGGCAGGTCCTCGTTAGAGGAAGAAACAAGTGAGGCTTGCTCAGGCTCAGAGCATGAGGACATACTTGAACTCCTCTACAAGTTAATTTCTCTCCATACAGCAGAATAGTTGTACCCATAAGGAAACGCTGTCTTCTTCAGCCTCTTCACTCTTTGGTTCATCCCCTAGTGCCTTCCTTGAACTGACTGAACAAGGTGAACTTTACAGTAGAATAGGGAGGTAGATTAAGAACTGCCTGCAGCATCAGAAACAATTTGCATTGGATAGTTTATTCAAACAGTTTGCAGCTCAAAATAACTAGAACTCTCTATAAAGAGGTTCTTTTGAATTAATCATGCCTTAGTAATGACTATAATATGCACATAGCTTTTGCTAAGTCTAGTTATCCAACGTCTGATCTCTGTGCAATATCTTCAGTTTTGCAATTCACAAAAAACTGCTCTTGTTTTGAACAGGTTGTGTTGTCACTACATTTTCAGAATTGTTTTCAGTCACAGCTGGCAGACATTGGCCTAAAAGGATTCCAAAGGCTGATCTTATAGACCATCAGTATCTTCAGATAAAATTAGGGTCTTTCCCAGTTAATGTATCTGCCAAAATTCTTTCTATTAGTGGAATCTTGGCTTTTTACAATATTAATGTCACAGGGCCCTATAATGATAGGGCATTTATGTCTCCACATTGCCATTAGTAAAAAATTTACATGTACAGCCACAAACACATTAAGAATTAACAAAAATACTATTTAATTCTCACATAAGTTTTAAATATCTTATATTTTCTCTCCTTGAACTGAGGGATCTTGGACAATGAACTCATTCTTCCATATTTTCCATACTTCCTTCCAGGAGAAAAGGCTGCCTACTCAACAGAAAACTCATATGAAGACTAGTTGTGCAAAAAATGTATATTATCTATGAAGAGCTCTTAAGAATATTAAAGTACAAATAGTTCCTTCATCTATAAAAAAATATTCAATTTACTTTTCCTGTGATCCTGTTAGCATCATTTGAATGATGCTAATCTGTGTTACCAAATACTCAAGCAAAGGTGGCTGTCAAGTACAGCATTTCCATACATCTGAACTTGTAGTAGGAAAACAAGATTACTACTGAGTTCTCCCTCTTGCTGAAAAGTACCCCACCTACATTTCTAATTTTGTGCAAGTTATTCAAAGGCAAGCATCAAATTGCCAATGCTTTTGTTGGAGTGTAGGTTTTCTGAGATATGAGATATATGTGAGAAGATAGTAACTCTTCAATGTTACATAGTAAATTATAAATACATTTCAAGTACGTATTAACAATGTCAAGATCAGGGAGTCATTGTATCAGATGTTCATTTTCAACGTGGTAGAATAACTACAGGTCCCAACTGTTTGCTCCATTGTAAAGACAGAGGATGTGTCTCTCTTTTGAACTTGATAAATTTGAGATAAAGTAGCTTATCTTTCAGAAACACTGAGTAAAAGTTACTTGGAGTAATAACACTGTTAGCTTAGTCTGACACACCTCAGCTAAGGCAAAAAGTGAAGGACATGGTTCCTGAGGATCCTGAAAGCAACAGGATAAAAATGAGGAAGAAATACTCAGTATAGCAAAGGGAATTGCTAACATCCCTATTCTGAAGAGACAGGTTTACTTTGAGCATTTTTTCAACTGTTGCAGTTAAATTAAACCTGTAAATTATGTTATTAAAAAGCCCCCACAAACCAAACCAAACCAAACCAAACCAAACCAAACCAAACCAAACCAAACTTAAAAAACCCAACTAATTTTAGTCTTTTATCTGTATTATACCTCTATTATTATATCTGTATTATAGCTATATGTCAATATAGCTATGTGAAATTTGTGTTGCAGAGAATTTGAATATAAATTTGGAATTTTCAGGATGCAGCACAAGGATATGACCTCAGACAAAGGAAGATACAGGAGAGGGGATCAGAACTTTGGTTGTAGTCAAAATAAAATCTTTATTTATTCCCGTTAAAACAAACAAAACAAACAAACAAACAAACAAACAAAACAAGCAAGAAAACCCCACAAACCAAACCAAAACAAACAAATCCACAAAACAAAACACTAACCCCCCTATGGGGGGTGGGGGTTAACTATAAGTAGCAGATCAGAAAGGTAAGTGTTTATCTAAAAAACAAAATTCCGTTAAGACTTCCAAAGAAAAAACATTTGGAGTCTAAACATTGGCCTACACAGAAATCTTTTTAATATAATTTTACATAGCCACTACAGTTATTACTTTAATTTTTTTAGTGAAAGCAATATATTTGTATAACCCCTGATAAGACCACTTACACAGTAAAAAGTTTTCTCAGGTCAGGGCCAATGTAAGAGTTGTTTGTGGTGGAATATGACAAGCAAAATACTTCTCTTGATGAGGCAACTTATATCAGCAGAACTGTATTCCAGCAACTATACTTTACTCCAGAGCACCTTTCCTCTTCCTATGATAAATAAGTTATCTTGAAAGCCTGGCTGCTCTTAGCAGGTTTAGTGATAAGAGCTACACTGATAGAATTACACCAGCCATTCATTTGTACTACAGAAATAGATCACTCTGATAAAATAGCTTTCTTTGCAGGTACAGCTTAACCCAGCTCCTTGGATAGAATAACATATACTATCAAAATACTTTTCGCTGGCTTTTTCACTGAAACTTCTGCCTTCATTACAGTTTTGATTACGGGTATTATATCTAGAATGACCAGAAGCCTAATAACTTTGAATGTAGACTACTGCTGACAAAATCTTAGGATTGTTAACTGCTTCTTTACGTGCTTGTAGGTACCTCCACTCCTACTCCTAGCTGTGTCTATCAGAGTGTCCACTGCCAGACTTTTGGCAACTGTAGTAAAACCTGTAATGTAAATTTGGCCTTAGACTGGTGCGACTTACTCCCTTTCCAGGTGGGAGAAAACTAATATATGCCCACTTACACTTACCACTGGGTGACTGTTTAAATCATGGATTGTACCAATATAGATTTCAGTTTGTACTAATGCACTAATCTTAGTGTTCCACCTGCAGGGCAGAATTGCACTGATTTAACTTAAAATGGATTTCAATCTCACGTAAATCTTTAACACAAAAATGCAGTCCTGGGAACCAGCTGCTCCAACGTTCTTATGCATTATCTTACTCTGCAGCATCCTCTGCACATGTCAAGAAGCTTACTCTCCTTAAGGAAGGTAACCCATATCAAATATGTCCCATTTATCATGAGGAAATGGAGCATGCACAACGCACAGTTATCATGGAGCCACTGATGCCTGGTAACGTATTGTCACCCAGTCACTTGCTAATATGTCAAAGCTGAGAGTTATATTGAGACAGACACCTGCAGGGACATTAAAACAGAAAATGCCTAAATGCTTCACACAAGTAGGGTAAATTACCCTGTCCCAAGGTTTATGTTGCCATTACCAATACAATTTAGTAGTAGTCTATAAAGTTTAATCCTAGATCTGTGCCTACATGTTACCCTGAAATTGTCTCCGCAGCTGCACTGTGCACATATCCTTTACACTTCAAGCATATGAATACATTAATTTCTGACGAGGAATGACATCCTTACCCTGAAGAGCTTCAAATTTTTTAGAGTTATGAAGCAGCTTCATGAAGAGGTGGGTGCCCACACTGCCCAAAATGAGGGTTAATATAAGAATTCTTTTTATTCATGAAGTTGAAGTGGAGTGATTTAGTTTATGCCTTGACCTCTCTGTCTGTGTTCATATGTCCATCATTTTACATCAGTGAAAGGGTGATTTCATTCATAAATCTGGCCCCTTCTGACTCATAAAATACATGGTTAAAATGAAAACAGCGTCCACAGACAGATTTTCACCTATTTAGCAAGGTCATTTTAATTAATATTTTTGGTTTGTACCTATGTAACTGTCCTGTGTGGCTGAGGAGAGAGAAGGAAATGCAGGCTGTGGAAAGAAATTTTTCCTTTTTTATTGCTGTGTTCTCTTTTTGAAGAGATAAGTGGGAAGAAGGAATTTGCATTTTTATTTAAAGCAACAAAAGTGAATTTGCATTTTAGCAAGTACTGCAGTTTCTTTTCTCAATGCTTAATAAAATATTGATATTAAAATAAACAATGAAGGCACTTGAACAAATAAAAAATTTTAATTACTGCAGCTAAATGATGAATTCAATTTTCTTTTCATATTTAGAACCCTTTTGGATGCTGCCCACTGCTCATTTTGGATTCAGAAAAATGTAGGTTTTTAACTAGTGCATCTAAAACAGAGACAGAGCTTAAAGAACTGAAAATTAAAAATAAATAAATTAGCTCTCTGCTATCATGAGCTAGAGCTTCAAAGGCCACCTTTGAGCTGCAAAGAGTGACTAGGAAGTATATCAGTATGGAAAGAAGGCTCATTGAGGTGAGCACTAGGTACAGGTGACTTCAGGAAGGACTTGTGAAGTCTTCAGGAAGGGTTCTGGCTGACAGGAGAGAAGACAGTATCTTTTTGCTCTCTTTCTCACCTTCTGATATGAAAGATTACTCTTGGCTGAAGGTGGCTGTTTTTTTCTTGAAATCCTGTGTGGGAGAAAGGGATAGGCGCTTCGGAAGATTTCGGGATGTACGGAGAGGGACAGTCAGACCCTTCCCCNGAAAGATTACTCTTGGCTGAAGGTGGCTGTTTTTTTCTTGAAATCCTGATAATGAATAAATGATGAATAATGATAAAAGTACTAAATTAAGGTTTTCTGTTCCTCCAGTTTTTGTAGATTGATTCCTGCCAACTGTTTCACCAGAATTCCTTGGCTTGTACTAAACTAGAATCTCATGTTTCCCTTCTCAGTCCCAAATGGGCCCAGTTGTGCTTTACATTGAAGAGCAAATAGCAGTGTACAGTCAATACAGTGAAGCAAAGTGCTTTGAGTTTAATTGAGCTTTTTGAATTTGCACTACTGATTCCTTATTTCCAGACCAGTAAAAGCAAATGGATAAGTCTTCTCCAGTAAAAAAAATGAATACAACAGATGATAGATGGGGAAAGAATTCACAGAAGACAACAGACAGCCCAAAGCAAAAGTAGAATAGGTTTAAATAATGGAGTGTGCAGCAGATTCTGCTGTGATTTTAAAAGGACACTTGCAATGCATACATAGAAGCACTTTGCTTTAAATTAATAAACATTGCTATAAAAATAAGGCATTTACATTGATAAATAAGGCAAATATTTTAAAGGTGTATTGTATGCATTCAATGTCCCTTTGGAGTATGGACTACACACTTCAGGTGATTCACTTAGTGTACTTGGGCAAGAACAAAGACAGCATCTACATTTGTGTTAGTGGTGGTCCTCTTTATAAAATTATTCTGGATTGCAACATGTAGCATAAATATCTACATGAATATTTTCAAACCCTAGCAGTTTATGTACCTATATTTTTCTTCATCCAAAGTGGTATAAATTGAGATACTGATTTGAAAAAGCCTAGGACTGCACAAAATCTGGATTTTTAGAAATACATCAAGATAGGCGGCATACAGAAGAAATTAGAGCTGTTATTCAGGTTGTGCTCTTCCAGCTGCTGTGAAGTTTTGACATTTTCAATGTGAGAAAAAATTATGGATGCTTGACACAATTTATTAGGACAAATGTTCTTTTGAACATTTAGTGGATTTTCAGTTTGTATTGACTTATGTTGCAGTTTGTGGCCTTCTTTTATTGTCTGTATCCTTGTTTTTAAAAATAATACTTTTCAAATTGTTTAAGAGAAACTAAATAACATAGAGAATATTGGCTCTCTTTTCTTTTGCAATCCCTGCACACTTAGTAGTGATTTCCTTATCCAATAAATAATATATTGACTACCAAGCCTACTGTTTACGGTGACTTTATAAAAGTAAATATTTTCTCCAGTAAGACTAATGCATGACCCCCTAACAGGGGGTCCTCCTGTCTCTCACTCATTGCTAGATAAAGATACGTATATTTCTGAAAAACTGCAGATAAAACCCTTGCTTTCTCTCTAATGATACACTCACCTAAAAGAAACACCTGGTAATCTCAAGCTTTGATTAAGGTTTGATGGTGCTCATGTTATGAGGTTGGACAGACAAACATGAAAGAATCATGTTATGCATAGTTTTAAAAATATCACCAAAAGCTGTGGAGTAGAAAGATTAAAAATAAAGAAGCAAAATAAAAGACAAGAAGACTGGAGACAAAAAAAAGGGAAAAGTTAGTGACAGGAGAGGCTAGAATGAAAAAAAAATATTGTTTATCCCTGTAAAATTTAGCTTGAAATAAAAGATATATACATGTTTGGCGATTGTTGTCAATGAGACAGTTCTTCAGTTTTCATTTTTTAGTGCCTCTTTCTGTTTTAGCTTTCCTTCTCTTCTTTTGTGTTGCTGTTTCTGTGTACCTTACAATCTTGTAAGTTATTCATCACCTTGATTACTGCATGCAAGGTCAACTATTATAATTCTTCTGAATCCTCCCACTCTGTACTTCACCGAACTCTGAAAACACTGTATAAAAGGGACTTGCTACTTGATTGTTTTTGCCAAACAGGGCATTATGCAGACAGCCAAGTAAGTTGTACAGTACTCTGGATTCCAGCAATATGCTGAGAGGGCAGGTGCATTATGGTTTTGGATTCTAGCCTTTTGTGGACTTAGCATAAGTAAAACACTGAAAAAGGGTCAAATATAAGAGCTTCATGAACAGATTTTGTAAATTTGAGAAATGAAAACAGACTGGTAGTCAATCAAAAAAAACCCCAACACATACAGGTGATGGGTTTTTTTCCTTTTCTTTTCTTTCTTCTTTTTCTGAATTGATGTTGTGGAATAAAGATCTCTTCATTGCATGTTATCTCAGTGTAAAGCTAAAGAGGCCTGGATGGCAATAGGCATAGTAGAAGATGGCATCTCAACTGCAAGCAAGATTATCAGGATTTAAGGACAGTTCACAGGGCACATGTGACTATTCATATTATCCTTATTGTCATTAAAATGAGGAGCTTTATGTACATAAGTATGTATGTATGTATATATGTATGCATCTTTAAGTAGCAACCAGTCCATGGTACCTGACCTCTCCTGTCTCTTTAGATGCTAGTACAACCTCAGAATTGAGGGAAACTTGGAATTTTCAGCTCTCTGGGTTTGCTAAAACATTTGTGCAGGAAATCACTTCCTACATGCTATTCCCTGAAAGACTCACAAGAGAGCTGTCTGGGGAGCAGTATTCCCTGAGCAGTATAAAAGCTTATGCCTTGAATAGTCATTTCAGGGAAGGGAAAATGTACTAAGTTTGTAACACTGCAAATCAAGCATGACTAGCTAGATGCCTTGGATACTAAAGGGAAAAAACCCCAAATTATAAAAATTATCTGATAATTGTGTAATTGCTGTTATTTATTGAGATCTTTAACATACAGGACCCTTCCCTGAATAACACTCCACAAATCAATTGCTTTTATTAAAAGCTGATCATCACCCTCTTAAAACCTCTAACAGTCATTTGTAAAAGAGGAGGAACTATTTGCTGTCCCAGCCAAGGTAAAAGTCACTGAAGGATTTCTGTGGTCCAGAAATGCTGCTGACCAGTGAAGAAAATGAGCTTTGAGTTTCAGCTGACAAAGCAAATTTATTTTTCCTTCCATACAGTTTTCCAGTTCCCCTCATAAAAAGACTATAATGAGGCCTAGCAAAATAAAACCAATATTATGTCATGCTGCAGTGAGACATCACTTGTCTTTATCTCTTTCAAAATCTTGTCTTGAAAGGTGCTGAACCCAAATAACTTCTCTGAGTTTTCAAGGCAACTGTGGCTTCTGCAGTCCTCAGAAAAAGCCCATGCTCACCTAGTCAGTGTTCTACCCAACTCAATTATCAGGGGAAAGAATGAAGGTTTGACACCTTGAGGAATGCCGCTTTGACATTTCCCAAAGCATGTGTGCTGTGTGGATTATATTATTATTTCTTCTGCAAAAAGAAACATGTCTAAGTGACATTAGTGCAGGAAAAGGCAGAAGAACAGAAGAAGATGTAACTTTCCCCCTCAAACATAAGTCATCAATTCTCTCTTTTTCTTCAAAACTGCTTAAGTGAAGGCTCTGGAACGGACAGAAAGGAGACAAGAATATTGTCTGCAGTTGAAGTGACTTCTTACAACTGTGTTGCTAGAACAGTAAAAAAAAAAAACTTCTTCTGTGTCAGCAGGGCACAATAAGGAGGACTACAAAATCTGTTCCTGAAACATTGTTATGTTTGAAGCATGGACTGGAATTTTCAGCTGTAAGTAGTTAGTTCCCATGCTATGGGCTCATCTCCCAAGGGTACCCACCTGTAAAACTACACACATTCAGTAGAGAAAGGGATCCAGTGAAGTGTATTTTAACACTGAATAACATATCTCTAAGCACCAGAGCTGAAATCTGGGGAAATTTATTAGAGATTAATCTGAACTCTTTATCAGTATGTAAATAACAATTAACTTATGAGGATATTGCTGACTGATTTAAAGCCTGACTTTTTTCTTTCTCATTTTCTGATGTAACAATTGGTATTAATAGAAATTTGGGGTATGCAACAATGTAGGATTGAGTCTGGAATACTTAGGCATAATTGAAATATTAAAAGGTTATTCCAGATACATATTGCTCTTGACTACAAAATTCTACAGCTAGAAGTACTTGGAAAGCATTTTGATTGTAGCAAATTTACTACTTGCAGCCAATGATTTATTTCATGTCCTAATGCACTAAAAGGTCAGTAGCCTAAATTTATCTCAGTGATTTTCAACAGATTATGGCTTCTACAGTGTGTTCATACATCAGGTACCTTTGAATGCTAATGTTCATTCTAATCTCCAAATTCTTCAAGTTAATGGGAATTCCTTTAGATCTGAACTTTGCCTTTTTTTTTCTTCCCCTTTAATCGGCGCATAAAATCACCTTGCAGCAAGATGTTCTATTCTGACTTTTTGCCTTGTTTTGAGCTGCTCGTTACAGCTTTTAATTTGGCAACACTATTTCTGAGTTTACTGCGCCTGACTGGTTTCAGCTCAATTGTTTCCCTAGCCAACAGAGCATTTCATTTCTCCTGAAGGTCACTGCAAGCTGCCAAGGCATTGAAACACATCAGCTTTTCATTCATGCTGCAATCTAATGTCTCAGTACCATTAAGATAAATGGAAGTAAGCGTGTATATGTGACGTTTTCTATCAACAATTACCAAATTTATTATAATACAAAAAAAATTAGTCCATCAGTGAATGAGCAACTGGTAATAACCTACCCTCTTTGACTCCAACACTTTCTTCAAATCACTAGAAATTAATCCTTTCATTACTGTAGTTTGACTGCATGCTGATAATTATTTGTATAAATTACACTGTCATGTCATCTGCTTGTGGAAGTGACTCTTCCAACTTCAGTACAAGCAGTTGCAATAAGATGGTGATGCAGTAAGCTGCATGGATCCAAACCATCCCATAAAACAAACACACTGGCCATCTGTTGGAGGAGGGCAACCATTAACTGTTTTAAGGGCCTGGATATGGTCCAGTATTGTTCATTCTATCACCAAAATGAAATGACTATTCTAATCAACAATATGCATTTTAAAACTGGGTCATCATATGTCTCCAATGCCTGTGTTGTTTGGAATCAATACGTGCAGTGTTGACTCACACTATCAAAAGGCAAATGACTCTGTTTTCAAGCTGAATTATGTTCATGAGCTCTCAAGTTTGCATAGTTCATTTAATCTGAAATATTGTTTAAAATTTTGTTATTACTCAAATTCAAATTTGAAAACTGAGACTAGAGAGTCTGCCGAAATAGGCTTAGTTTCTTAACAAGTCTCCTGGACATTTCACTGTAGTAGTAAAATGCAGTGGTCAATAATGACAATAAGAATAAAAAATATATATGAACCCACGATAATATTAATAGCAAAAAAATAGAAATGCTTTGTAAAGAGAACAGTACCGGGGTCAGTACATTAGTTACTCTAGTTTATTTTAAATTGTTACACTATAGTCTATTTAAAAGACAAAACAAGTGTATTTCCTTGACTTTCCATCTTTCCGTCTGTATTTTACTTTCCAGACGAATATTCTGTTTAAATTTGGACTTCTGAGTGAATTTGGGGATTTTTAATGAGTTCTTGGTTCTCCTGTTGCAGTGGTGGGAAATGCATTAAGTTCATGTGAGAACAACATAATGTAGGCACAACATGGCAGGCTTCCTCACAAAAGTCTGCCAAAAGCCATAAAATGTGTCTATCAACACCTTTGATGTTTTACAAGTGTTACCTTGGGAAATGTTGCAAATTATGCATAGATCTTTGATAGGCTTGTCATACAGATAAACACTTACTACAAACAAAATAAATTAAGATAAATTTATTCATTATTTCAGTCAGTACTAAGCACAAATCTCAAGCAGTGAATAACTAGCACATTGCTTGCAGTCCAGGCTGAAAAGTATCTCAGCTGATAACTACAGATACAAGGAAAAGAAGGGTAGCCTGTTTCACACAGGCCTTCATACTTTTCTTGTATTTGTTCCTTATGTAAAATTCTAATTAACTAAATGTTAGACAAACACTAGAATAACTAAATATTGTTTGCATTTGAAATACAGGCACAGAATGCTGGAGCAAGCTTCCATGTCTGAACACTGGTACTAATGTATTTATAATGTAAATATTTAAGGAAAAAAATAGCCTTTTATGGGATTTCTTTCTATCAAACCAACCATATTACAGAATTATTACTTACTGTAAAGATGTAATTAAATGACTCACCAGTGTAACTGGTCTAGTTCTTATCTAAACGTAAGGCCACTTTTCTCATCTGACTGAAGTTCTGAAATGGAAAAGTAAGCCAAACTGTATCTAACACCTTCAGGTCAAATCATCCTCAAGGCATGAGGAAAACTTGTTTAGGTACACCAAGCCCAGAAGCACAATGCCAGATCATTCTTTTAGCTTTTTTCACAGATAGCATTTTTTTAGTTAAGCATGTTGAGGGAACGATAACAATTATTTCTCTCCAAAGGAGTGAGCCTAGTCTGGAGTTCTTGAACTTGCAGAGAAGCTGAATGGTTTCTGATCCATCAAGAAGGAAACTTCTTGGCCATTGGCACTGAAATCCTGTTTTAAAGATGAAAGTTATACAAAGACCGATTTTGAAGTCATGCTGCCTCAGGCACAGAGATCTTCAGTACAGTTTAGTTGCAGGTATGTATTGGAGAAGAAATTACCCCAACAGCACTTTTTAACATATATGGCTAGGATGTACACAGTGGATGTGCAGCTAAAGTACCTGTAAGTATTTCTGCTTACTGTTGGGCTTGTTCTGATGTGCATACTCTGTATTTGAAAAAATTATTTGGACTGTGGTTGAAAAATGTATCATTATTATTACATCAGTATTTTACAAGCTGTTTTGTTCTTAATTTTGGTAATTTGAACTGCTGTCCAAATAAGAAATTAATTCAGAAAGGGAAGCAAATGTGCATTTTTAAAAAAAACTATACTGTTTTATGAAAAGAGTGGAATAGAGAAACATCAGTCTCACCAACTACTTCATTTCTATGTGTAAAATAGATGTAAAGAGCAATCTTTCAGTGACACATTTGTATCTTTTCAGAAAAGAAGCTTGCCAATTGTAAGCAATCTAACAGCGGACATGATAATATCAGTGTGAACATTTGATTGCCATCAAACAGAAGAAGAACAATTACAGCAGCCAGAGCAAACTCAGAACCAACATAGTTCTAAATTCAACTTAACCACTGCCTGATATGTGCTGCTAAGATATTTCAGCCTCACTCCTTCACTAATCTTTTCCCACAAAAAAGAGCGGTATGAATGAGTGATTCACTGGGATCCCTAGGTAAGTGATTGCCTATGTTGGTGACTCAGATTAGAAATCTAAGAGGAGCTGTGGGAGATTGCTCTCCCCCTTATGCTGACTGTGGATCTGCTTGCTTGTGGCTTAAATTAGCCCTTGTTTAATACTTCCCAAAGCAACTGGCTGCATGTCATACTGACTCCTCTGCTAACATATATTTTGGGTCTGCCATGTTTACTAAGCACTAGTCAAATGATACAGAACTAGTTCACAATTCAGTCTCAAAGCATACTTGGACGAAAAGTTACCTGATGGGCTCTCTAGAACCACCCAAACATCCTGTTTCGTTTTGCTGATTTTTCAACTCTGGCCAAAAGCTGAAGACTCTGCTCCCCCTGCAGAGCCAACAACACAGTTCATACAATCGCTTCCTAATCCAATGGCAACATAATTATCTTAGTTCAGACTAGCAGTTTAAACTGTTTAAATAGCCTGTTTCAGTCTGTGCTGGAAGCTGGTGAGGGACTTCTCACATGCATACTACTCAGTGGGGCAGTGACAAGCGTGGAACAGTGCGTACTGCAGAATATTCACCTCTGCGTGAGGAAGAACACAGTTGTCATCTCATTTCCTTCTGGTCTAAAGGTTTCAGCACCACAGGGATAACAGAAATAGAAAGAAAGCAAAAAAAAATAATTCCTATTATTATGGAAAAATCCTAAGCTCTTATCTGAACTTTTAACTCATTTAACTTTTCACTTTATCCTTGCTCAGAAAGAAACAGGAAAATAAGAAAACTTTCTCCTCTAGTGATTTGTTCTCATTAGAGTTCAGTCTCTGGCTAATTAAATAGCCCCAGGTGCCAGACAGAACCTTGTTTGCAATAACTTATCTTGTTTTGGTCAGTTCCTCGGCTCTCCTAGCCAACAGCAATGCAGCAGATACTTGTTTCCATTGCTGTACTACAGTATAACAAAATTAGAGGTAATTAAACCTTCCACTTGAATCAGCATAAGTGGAATGGCATATCTCTAGGTCCTGCCATTTTCATTGCCTAAAGAAGTCTTCAATATATGCAGAAACTTTTCTCTTCAGACCATGGCTCGTAATAGTTAATAGTGTGGATTACACTGTTTGACTTAAATGACACAGCGCTTGACAGCTATCAATAACCTGACACGATAAGAGTTCAATAAATTTGTTTCTCCTCACATCCTCCTGTCTATTGAAAGAGTTAACTCTGAGATAACACATAAGGTAAAAGAACAGGAGCAGCAAGTTATGAGGAATCTCCAGGGTAATGTATGTGATGTTATGTTGGTTATGTATTAGAAATCCCCCAAAGGAATTTTGCAATATTTAGTAGTAAGAGCAAACACCATTAAGGGCTTGGCAGAAGATGAGATTTTCTCCACATCTCTCATAAAAATATCTATTAGACACAACTGAATGAGATCTTATTCGTTTTTTACTAGGCAGCACTCTCATCATACTGAGTTTACATTGTGCTGAATCCTGGGTAAATCTCAATTCAGCTGGAATAGTATCACATTTCTGTAGCACAAAAATGTCCTTTGCTCTGACTTTAGCCTGGATGATTTTTATAGATGTAAAGAGCACTAAAGTGGTCATGGTGGAGTAACTGAGGAGACAGTGTAATCTGTTGGAATAGAGTGTCCAAGCAGCTGAAAGCAGGCTTTCTGTTTTTTACAGGCAGCACGTAAATGAGTTAGAAGCAGGGAGATTATTTTACTGGCAGAGATATTTGTTGGACTGATAGAGTAAAGGTAGCCATTGAGACAACTTCATGCACAGGAAACTCTGGTATAACCACATCTCCAGCTGGGCTTTATGCTAAAACATGGTATAAATAAGGATCACACCAAGCACAGCAGCACAGCTTTGACACACTCAGAAGAATGGGGATGGCTTGGTAAACTATAAAACATTCCTTGTCTGAAGGGGCTTGTCTGGACACAGATGTTTTTATTCATAACATATAAGTCATATAGGTATAGCACCTCATATGAATGCTCTTATTGACAATGGTTCTGGGGTTTTATTCTTGTAGTTTCATAATCTCTGTTTAAATTGAGGAAAAAAAAATCATCCCAATTTAAAGTTATTAAAATGAGATAATTTGCAAATTGAAGTTAGACCTGTAGACTTAGGTAATTTAAAACCCTGTGTTTGCTTACACCAGTTTACTGTCCCTAAGTTGACAAGGCCATAATGTTCAACAACCCAACTGTGCTTTGTCTCCACTGAAAGCTGATGTACACAAAACAATGTGAGAAAGGTGTTGCTGTGAGGGATGCTGACCTACCTCTCTTCCAGTGCACAAAGCAGCATGCACCTTCCTGTCTCAATGCTAGGAATAATTTCTGTGAACTTCTCAGAAGATTATAGAACCAGGTACTGCCTGGATAGCACAAAAAGAAGGTGCTGAATATGCAAATCCTACTATATTCTCCAACTAAATACCCTCAAGAATTAAACATAGTGATTTCTTGATAAGTAATTGACTTCCTCCCACCCACTGAAAAGGAAGAGATAAAGGGTGTGTATAACATATGTCTGGATACGTTCAGGTCATACATAGTGACAAAACACAATATGCCAGAGATTACTAAGTAGCTTCCTACTGTTTGGCAGAAATGAGGAGGGAAAGTCATAACATTTTGGCACACATTCAGCTAGACAGCATATCTTTATTGAATGACTATACATATCTGATAAGTGACCACTCAAGAGACCAGTATAAATTGGCTGTGTAGCAGAAAAGGTTCTCAACAAAAGGTCAAACGAACTTGTTCCAAATATGAGGATATTTTTATGTGGTCAATTAAGAAAAAGGTTTTTCATTGCAGCTGATTCATAAGGTTATCAAAAGCAAGAATACAAGGTTTGATTCTTCTGAAAGGCAGAAGGTTTTCTCTAGATTTACAAGGGTTTCTTAGAAAAGCATTGTATGATGTTCTGAGGACTTAAAGAATGCAGTTACATGTCTCAAAACACTGTCCCCATAGGATAATCTACGACAACAGAACGTTGGAGAAGTGCAGATGGCAGAGCAGGAAGACGCTAATTCCAGGACTAACAAAAATAAAGGTTTCATTATCATCTAAGCAAAAATTCCCACCATGGCACTCTGGGAAAGTAAACCACTGTTTACACCCATGCCAGCTCAAGTTGTGGGAACATCTGTGACCACTGCTTGGATACTGGAGATTTGAACTGTATACAAACAGTACCTCCAGAAGCACAACTCAGGACCCCCACCACCGATAAGACCAGAAGAAGATGAACAACGGGGTGTACAAATCCATGTGGTGGTGATATCTTTGCTAAATCTCTCTCTCTCACTCACTGTCTTTCTCTTCCTCCCCCACACGCCCTTCCTATTTCAATCTTTCTCTCTATCTCACATGTACTGTTGAATAAAACCTGTACTGTTGATTTTGGCATAGGTTCTCATTTGCACCTTAATGCAGGCAGAGGCATCTCTTAATAATCAGATCCTAACATATGTCAGGTAAATCCTGACCATGGAGATACACCAACAGCAAAAGGAGTTTCATTCCAGGAATAGAATAAGCTGTACTTGTAAATTGTTTTTTTTACTGTTTTAAAAGCATTCCTACATCCAGGAAGTTGTTATCATACTTATGTCAGTCAGGATGGTGAAAACATCTCACTCCTTTCTAGCCCAGCTATGTCAGCATATTGTTTTAAGGGCAAATGTGGTCTAAGCAAAGAAACTGTCTTAGACCCATGTTTTTAAAGTTCTGCTGTTTTAGTAAGACATATTTTGGATTTATTGTATTAGATTTTATTTACAAGATATCATTATAAATCATATTTTGGAATTTAGAGGATTTCTACTACTGGCTTTCTTCTTTATCCTGTCATTCTTTTCCTACCATTTTCCCCCTAGATAATAGCGCGCCACCAGTGAAAGCAGAGTTCATTTTGGGAGAAAACACAAAGAATTATATTCAATATTGTACAAGAAAGCTAACTGCTTCCTGGGCTGCATTAGCAGAAGCATGACTGGGGGTCGACAGAGGTGATTCTCCCCCTCTAATCTGCTCTCGTGAGACCCCACATGAAGCACTGTGTCCAGACCTGGAGCCCCCAACATAGAAAGAACCTGAACCTGCTGGATTGAGTCCAGAGGAGGGCCATGAAGATGGTCATGGGGGACAGGAGCTCCACTCCTAGGAAGACCAAAGTGAGAGAGATGGGATGGTTCAGCCTGGAGAAGAAAAAGCTCCAGGGAGACCTTATTGTGTCCTTTCAGTATTTAACGGTGGCTTTTAAGAAAGAAAGATAAAAACTTTTAACCAAGGCCTGTAGTGACAGGACACAATTATTTTAAGTTGAAAGATTTAGATTGGCTCTAAGGAAGAAATTTCTTTATAATGAAGGAGATGAGACATGGAAACAGGTTGTCCAGAGAAACTGTGGGTGCCCCATCCCTGAAAGTGTTCAAGGTCAGATTAGATGAGGATTTGAGCAATCTAATCTAGTGAAAAATGTCCCTACCCATGGCAAGGGTGTTACACTAGATATGTTTAACGGTACCTTCCAAACAAACTGAAGTGAAAACAAATATTCTTAAGTTAAGGTTTAGATGATAGAGATTAGTTGCATATCAGCTCCATACAGAAGTGGATTTCATTAATTACTTCTTATCACTAAATTGAAATTCCTAATTTGAGTAAATTCAGACACAATAATGAGAGGTTCACATTTGATCTAGTACCTCTAAGTTTTCTTTGTAATAGAGGTATTATGTTTCATCCGTTCCTAAAGTAGACATCTGAAAGAGGTCAAATGAATCATATCCTAAAAATGTCTTTATTTTCAACTATAAAGACCATCTAACCGAAACACTGTAGATACTGAGTTATGTAAAATGAATTTCAATCTTATTACATATAATCATGACAAGATGAAAGACAACAATAAATGGAAAGAGAGACTTGGTCATGGAAAGTGAGAAGATAATCTGAGCAAGCTTCATAAATCCATCTGTGAGAACTAAGCCTCAGTGGGTAACCATAACTACCTACAAGGACTAAGTAGAATGACATCCTATTTCTTTACTCACCTTCTTATTCATGAATGGTGAAAGGCAGACAAAAATATTTACCTCTGCTTATTGACCAACCATGTTTGCAAGACCTCTGGTTGAGCTTGATATATTCTTTTGTCCATAACACTTTTACATATCACATATGATCCCTGTTCCAAATTCCAGAATCAATGGGCAGAAATATATTGATTTCTCAGAGGAAAAAAATCATAAAAACCCTTAAATCTTTGCCATTTATTTACCTAAGCATCTAGAAGCACCTTTCCAATTATCTACAGCTCAAAGAATGGAACGGATAACATAAATTAATACCTGGCAGCAAAACTGCTCCCACCTTGGCTCTAATCATCTTTCCAATAGAATTTTGTAGGCTGACACTCTAAATGATACATCTCTCAGAGGCAAAAACAAGGTTTAAAAGAAGAGGAAACAGGGACTAGAAGCTGTCAGAGCCACAGGGGAGAGGGTAAGTTTTAGGCACAATTAGATATTTCAGCTTCCATGGAATTGGGGAAAACCAGAAGACTCAGAATGGCTGAACATGAGGACCCAAAGCTGTAGGTACATGAGAAATGGTATGACAAATCTTGATGTGAAGACAGCAGAACAATGACACTGAGAATATTAGTATAGGGAAAGAAGGCTTGGGGAAGAAAAGGGGGAATGGAACGTACAGAGAACCACATGAAATGATGAAAAGTGGAGACATGGGATGGAAAGTAATGAAAGGCAAAGTGGGATCAATGTCTATAGGGAAGCAAAACAAACAAAAACTGATGAGTGGACTGCATGAGCCTCTGAAACAGAAAAGAGGTCAGTTAGTTCACAGAACTCGAATTTGTTAGGGACAAAATTTGAAGAAGTCAATAGCGTAAATGTTTTCCAAACCAATAGTTTGAAGGGGACACTTCTTTTTCTGCCTTGGCTCAGGGTTTCTATAGGACACATCCACTGTTGAGTTTTTAGAGAAATATCAAGAGGTTAAGTTTGGCATATTTATCTTTACAAATGTCAATGACACCGTGCAGTTAAACAACATATTTCTTCAAAGACCGGTGGCAATGCAAGATGTTTGACATTATGTTTTCAGGACAGAACAACTTTTTGTTTGTACGTTTTCAGAGGATTTGAGGGTCTAATAATATCACACCTACCATCACTATCAACTGCAGTGTCCTCTCAGTAGATAAGTTAAGTGCACATAAAATAAGCTGGTCCAAACTCAGTAGAGTAAAACTTCAGCTTTAGTTTAAGGATTGCTAATTTTCTTAGGAAAAATAATTCATCTTTTGTTCACAAAAATCCTTCCACAAATTATTCATTGTGGATACAATTCTCGGACAAGATCTTACTGCTGAGTTCAGCAAGGATCAATGAAATACTTGGAAGCTGTTGATTTGTTTAATATAATCTAGCTCTTTGTAACCATAAATATTTTTATCTTAAGGCATGTAAATACATATTTTAGACTCACTTTGCAACGCAAACACTGCAGTACCTACAAGTTAAACTGGGGTTACATTCCAAAATGGATTAAGTATACTTTATTGTTTTCTAGGGATTTACACATCATCTGTGACCAGTTTACAAAGGCTTTGCAGTTATTTTTCCTAAGCCAAACAAGCCCTCCTTGGTTTCTGAAAGCCAAGGTGTGCTCTTTCCTTTTCACACATCATCACTGGTAATAAAGAATCCAAAGGCAAAATTAAACCCCAAGATAATTCTAGGCCACCCCACCATCTTTGAAGCCTGTAATAACATTACAAAGATGCAATTGACTGGAATTTAAGTAAATAATTCGGGTAGGGAAGAAAAAGGAGATCAGCTCACCACATGTTACCTAAATTGATCTACAGTATTACCAAAATTAAGATAAGTCTAGATTTTAATTTTTCAAATGTTTTCTTTGATTATTAAAGCTTCTTTATTAGACTACCACTGTTAAATTTAATTTTATACAACCACATTGAAATAATTTCTACAAGAATTTCATTTTCCAGAAGTAACAAATGCATCCATTCATTCATATATCCTTGATCTACAATGAACTTGAAGATTCATTGTGAAATTTCATTCTTTTGAGTAATTATTGTTATAAAGAGAAATTAATCAGTTTTAAGCACCAAGTTAAAATGAGTTTCAATTATTAATTATTGCAGAAATGTCCTCAAGTAAATCAATAAATGAAAAGAAAAAATGCCTTTCCCAACAATTCAGTTCTAGAAAAAAAATTAATATGTCACTTTATTTCTTACAAAGGAAGACAAGGAAAACCACAGCTTTCTGTAATTCTACAAAAAATTGCACTGCATTGGATAAAACTATAAACAAGCTCAGTGCTAAAGAGAAAAAGCTATAGTTCACACTCTTCTCCTGTCAATACTCTCCCCCAAAAGATGTATTTGTTTCTGTCCAAATGTAACTGTGTAACCAACACTGTGCATGACAAATCCAGTCCAAGACAATGGGTGAAGTCCAGATGTCAAGATAAGAAAGGGTGGAAGATTTCAAGATGGGAAAGGATGGAAGACACAAAGCATTAGAAGACAGGAACTATTATGTCTTTGACACATGTGGCTTCTGCTTGGCACTGGGGATAAGAGCATGAACAAAAGCAAGGATCTCTGCAGAGATTATATAACCTTGTTTTCAAAGTCACTGAACCTATGCATCTGCCATTTATCTTAGTGGAGCAACTGCAAGTAAACCCATTGGTCCAGGATGTCTTCTAGTTCTTTGCTTTCAAAAAACTGCCCATGATCCAGTTCCCTTGCCCCTCTCTCTATGGATGTCTAGGCCATTTCCACCTAAATTAGCAGCCTTCTGTCCTCTAGGAAATCCAAAGGAACAATGATGCTGAAGTGTAATTTAAAAAAAAGAAAAAAAATTAAAGCCTATTCCTAAGACTTCAGTGTACTAACATTTTGTTGTTGAAGGCTTCAGTACGTAAACGGATTAGTTAGTTAAAGATGACAGAGAAAAAGAAGGAGGATTATACACAGAGATATTAAATTCCAAAGGGCCATGCAAGGTAGAAGAGATTGAGAAGCAATTTTGCTTCTCCCAACTAGGCTGTTCAGTTTTGCATTTCATACCTTATTGCAGCTCCTATGTCATGGTTTAACCCTGATCATCAGCTAAGTACCACAGTCACTCATTACCCCCACAAGGTGGGATGTGGAGAAGAATTGGAAAAAATGGGCAAAACTTGGGCTGAGGTAAGAACAGCTTAATAATTGAAACAAAGTAAAATATATTAATAATATTAATAATAATAATATTAATAGCAATAGGAATAGTAATGAAAAGGGGAGAGAGAAAGGAATAAACCCCAAGGGCAAGAAGTGATGTACAATGTAATTTCTCACCACCCACTGACTAAGACTCAGCCCATCCTGGAGCAGTGTTCAACAGCTCCCAGCCAACTCTCTCCAGTTTATACACTGAGCATGATGTTCTACGATATGGAGTATCCCTTTTGCCAGTTCAGCTCAGCTGTCTTGTCCATGTTTCCTCCTGGCTTCTTGTGTACTTGCTCACTGACAGAACATGGGAAAAGTCCTTGACTTTGGATAAGCCCTTCTGAACAACAACTAAAGCATCAGTATGTTATCAACATTATTCTCATACTGAATCTAAAACACAGCACTGTACCAGCTTCTAAGAAGAAAATTAAGTCTATCCCAGCCAAAACCAGAACATCCTCCTAATAAATAATTGTGTTAGGGGGTTCTTCAAAGTCATTAGGAAAGAAATCAATGATCATATTACAATGTTCATTTTACAGAATGAACCACTGAGCCACAAACAATTTGTACTATAATATCAGAAGAAAATACTTATCTAATGCCTTTCTAATATTCTGATAACTATGTCTGATAAAACATAGTGAAAACACTCATCTATTTTTAATAATGGCCACTAAAAATAAACCTTCAAGGGTTAACAATCAGAGAAATCTTAAAATGAAGTGAAAATGTAGATGTGAAGACGCGCTTGGATATAACACTTCAAGTACTATTTATGTCAGCATCACGTAGTTGTCACATGCATGTGGTCACTGCCTTCAGGTACATGAGGCAGACATCAAAGAGACGTCAAAAGATACTGAAAGCTTTGCATTTATTAATTTCTTTTTTTGTTTTATTGTGTGGACAAACTTCAAACTTCCTTAGTTCAATAATGAATATAATCACTTTTGAGTTTTGGACTGTCACCTTGTGATGAACTAACCCTCTGGTCCTTTACACACTTTGGTAACAAAAATGTCTTCTTCCTTAAAATTTTCATTATCTGTTGACAGATTTACATTGAAGTGTCAAAAACTACTTAATACATTGAAGTGTCAAAAACTACTTAATACATTCATAGCACTCTCTCTACTTATAAAATCCATATTTGACTAGAGACATTCACGTGTAGAATTTTTTTTCCATTTTCCAATTTATATTCTGAGTTTTTTGAGATGCTACTTGGTATTGAAAAAACAAACAAACAACAAAACAGGAATTGAAGGGTAATATTTTTGGGGGGAGGGAGTTGGATATTAGTGAGTTTCCACAGGCATACAAGCTGCTGCCTCACAGTGGAGTGACCTGAGAGAGGCAGCAGTTCCCAGCCCCTACTGAGTTCCGCTGGAGCAGGCAGTCCCACACTACGACAAATTACTCTATGAATAAGTTACTCTATGAATAACATCATTAAGCAAACTCAGAGGGAAAAAACAAATTGCCATTCAGAAAATAGCTATTTGCTAAAAGAAGCTGTAGCTTGATGTACCACCTCATGACAGTTCCTTCATTCACTGGCAAAAGTTTTCTTATTAAAAAAAACAGTATTTTTTTTTAAACCCAATGCCTTTTCTTAAAACACCCTCAGCACTACTTAAAATTAGGATGAACTAAGGCAATATATTCAATTTTGTCTAATATCTTAAAATGCTCTGTAAGATACTTTGTTATAGCTAAATCTAAAAGAGTACATAATAAAAGCATATAAAATTGTTTTTACTTCAGATTAAGTACTTTCATAATGCATTTGTGGACTGCATAAATGTCTCTTCCAGCTTTCAGTTATTCAGACTAATACACAAAATTCCACTACTGTTTCAGAATACATAATGTAAAACAATGATCACAGATATCATTAAAGTAACTTGCAAAATTCTGAGAGTTAGCATCATAGAAAAAAGGACGTGAATTATTTTATGAAACTTTCAAAACTGTAGACACATTTTATTAATTTTTTTACTACATCTTCATAAGACATTAGTCCTTAATACTTTCACTGTGATAACAAAGTAGTTTTAATGTAAGGACTTATGGTATGAAAATCTGTTTTTTCTCCACTTTAACATAATTTGCCTCATTGACAATCAATGCATCTGTTTTTCCTTAATGAACATACTTGCATGTATTTTAGATACTGGGGTAATGGTGAGAGATGTCACATGTGTGAAGTTAGCCCAAAAAAGTTCTAGAAAGTGATACTCTTTGTCAGTGTTTATTTAAAAATATTTATGTTACTTTAAACTTCAAAAAGACTATTTGAAATGAATTTGTTCTACAGTGTAATAAACTAGTAGTTATGCCACATAAAATTACTGACTCTCTCCTCCTTTTCTGTTCTGGACTGAAAAAGACAGCCTGACCCATAGCACTACTATTCACTTATCGTAATCACTATATCAAGAGAAAATAATTAAAAATAAAAGGAACAATAGTCAAAACTCAAAATAGGCTATAGAACAGAAAAAAATCTAACCATCACAATGTATTTCCTATACATGATGGTAACATATGACCCAGATAATTACACTTCCAAACAAAAGGGACAGGAGTGAATTTTGTCAGAGCACTGGAACCAGTCCATTTGAAACTTGTACCTTGTGACAGGCATCCTTAAATTGTGCAGCTGTCTCTGGACCCACCAGAGAATCTGGCACAGTCAGATTCCAGTGGTGAAGTCCTGCTCTGGTAGATTATTTCTGGTGTCAATAACACAGGCTCGGTGACTCAAAAGATGGGCCCCCATAAAGTCACCACACTGCTGCATATCCCAGCTTCCCTGTGCATCTTCTGCAGCAGGGTTCCACCAGACCAGACCCTTTGCAGTAATAACCCATGCCAAGAGGCTGGAGTTTTCAAAAGGCTTGGTAACAATATGGGGACTTGGTGACACAAGGTACTTATGTCTACACTGGAATAATGTATTGCTCCCTCTGTTGCTCTCCTGACAGAGTGAGTGCAGAGAAGGATAGACTGTCGTGACACTTGCATGGAATGAATGACCCTCCCAAAGGACAACAGTCTGTAGTAAGTACTTTTGCTTGGCTTTTCTGAGCATTTTCTGAGCATTGCTTTGACAACTTTCAGTCAGCAGCTATGCTCACTGGGTAATAACTACTTGTAACGTACCTGGGTGTCTCAAAACACCTGATATTTAAAAAGGAACTGTACCATCAGGGATCATAATGCTACTAACACTTTTGGACAAATGTCATTGGAGTTTTGGGAGACCATGTATAGGAACAGTAGTCTCTCCTTGCCTCACTATTCCTGCTGTTATTCCTGCCTTGCTGCAGGCTAGGATGGGAGTCAGTTGCCGTATGATGCGGCATCAGGACCTCTACTTTTCCTCCAACCACCAGGTTTTTACATCTTTTGGCCAAACCTGAGAGTTTTTATTTTCTGCTTGATTTCATTCTCCAAAGAGAGAAGCAATTAGCTCATGTCAGCTGTGAGACATAAAGCAGACCTGACATATAGCGGCCTCCTGCCTTTCTTATCTTTTCCTTTTTTCTTACAACAAGGCTTCTTCAAACTCTTTCTCCCAGTGATATTCAGTCCTCAAATCAGTGTCTGCTCAGAGTGCTCTTTGAAGGGGAGGTGACAGACAAGGACTAAGTCATGCAGGTGTGCTAAAGCAGGTGAGAGACTGAGTTCCCCCATGATTATGTGATGCTGACTTAAGACTAGCCCTTGCCATTTGGAGACAGGGTCACATAAAAGTGTTTATCAAAAGCTCTGAAAATTCAGGTGCCAATGGGCTAGCAGCCCAAGTTGTCAGAAGCATTGTTTACATATTGCAGGGATGTTTGATTGTTCTGGCTCCAAGGAACACAAGGAAGACAAGGAAGGCTACAGTAACCTCTCTAAAGCAAGGAACACAATAAAGTGGAGAAACCAGGTCTCCTGAAGAGATCATCTGAAAGCTCTCAGCCAAAGCCCATTCTGAATTCAGAAAAAAACCAGCAGCTCAGTATCTGTCTTCAAGTTGATCCTAGTTATCTTGATGTGGGTTACTATGTAATTCAGAAATACATAGTATGTCCTCTGGTTAACATTTTACAGTCCTGAGACATAACAGAAGCACCTTCTCTCAAAGTCACATTACAAGACCCAAACCCATATAAATCCATCACTTCTTTGGCTAAAGATCTTTGAGCCTTCCACAAATTCCTTTGTCCTACTAATACCACTGGAAAAGACTCAACAACTTTGAATATAATTAAACAAAATATTGATCTCCAGCGTCTCTTACAGTGGGATTACTGAGTATTTATAGCTGAAAGATAAAAGAGAGTGGGAGAAAGAGCAAGCTAGTTCATTAAGGGCATACTCATCCTTTGTTGTCTCCTAAAACACAAGATGAAACACAGCTGCATTACTGTATTTTTAGTGCCAGCTCTATTTATACAATTATATGTTTGAATTTTGAAGCTGTAAATTTGCTGTTACAGATTGCATCATTTAGTTTCTGTATTGCACTGGGGTCATTCTCAGTTCTATTATACAAGTGACAGGTGTGGGAATCAAGCAGAACACAGAGCTTGTGGCAAGGGGACTGTAGAGCAGCATTTCAGAGGGAGCACCAGATGCTCGATCTGCCCAGGCCAGCTGTGACATTCAATAGAAAGGGAAGTGTGTGCATCACCCCATCTCCCCCCAGTCAAGAGCACCACTCAACAACCCGGGGCACATCTGTTCCCAAGGAGTCTGATTACTTCTGTCCTCCTAGGGGTCAGTAAGGTCACAGGAATCTTCAAATCCTTTTTGGTTCTTCTTTATGTGACAAAATTGTCACGTTCCTGTACCATATGTACCATCCATGACTCATTCAAAACTTGGTCTTTTATATGAATTAGAATTAAAATCAAAGATCTGATATCCTGCAACAGGTAAGCACTACTCTGAATAACTCTGCTCTGAGAAACTTAGTTTCTTGGAACATACTACACATTGCCACATTTATTTTTCCTCAGAGTTGATGATGATTTGAATATTAAACTGCAGTCAGAAATGCAACTTTTTCTGGAGGGCAATGTCTGTATAATACTCTATTTGCTACTAGTCTAAATTAAAAAAAAACAATTTTTTAATTTGAAATTTTAGAGAAACTATGGAGAATATTAATTAGTCAAACTGGAACATAGCCAAGACACCAGATTTTAACATCCTTGCTCTTGTAAAAAGTAGCAAAGCATATTTTTCTGATGACACTAGAAGTTGAGGATGTTGCAGAAGAATACCCAAATAAATACAAAACACAGTGCCATACCGGGGCACTTTTTCATTAGTTCCTTTTGGGGGTGGTGGTGGGGAACCAAAATGAAACCAAACAACAAAGATGCACTACTAGAAACAATTGTTTCAAAGATCTTGGATCTTTTTTTATTCTTTAATTGCATCTAAATTGAGTAATAATTGGAATTTGATAATGTAATTAATAAAACAAAAGGCTCCTTTCAAGCAAAGAACTTCTGGTAGGACAAAAGGCCTATACAGTAGCTATTTCTAATATGAGGTATGTGGAAACAAGGGAATAAAAAAATTATTGAAAACATGCATTAGATACGTTCAGTTTATTGATGAAATACACTGTTCAAATACAGAGCAAAAAAGCCTGCCATTTAAATTCCAAGCATTTTGAAATTATAACCAATCTTCAATAGAGATCTTAGACAGACCTCTAGATATGTTATTGGTTAAGAATTTTACGGACATTTCTATGCATTGGAAAATGGAAAACTAAAAACCAAATAAATGAGCCAATCTATATTAAAAAAAGTTAGACTACCATTCTAGTAGTGTAACTACTGGTCATGGTCCCATCTACTCTCATACATTTTCTGAGTTTGTTACTTCTCCATGGATTGCAAGAGGTACCATTGCACTCTCTTAATACAAACACATGCACATACTCACCACATCCTAAAATTCCTTATTTCATAAAACAGAGCTCTCAAATTATTTTCATTTGGGGTATTGTTTTTTAAAGAAAATCAGTTCTTTGGTTTGGGTTTTAAAAGTGAGAAATTTGCTTGAATGAGTCACATTCTGGAAATGAACATTTTAAAAGCTATTGTGTTCCTTCAAGAGATTTTTTTCTTATGAAAGAAACCAGGTGTCTTCCCCACCTTGTTCTTTCTTCTTCCCTTTGAGGTCTTCCTACCTGTATTGTAGAATTTCAAGCTGGAGTTCATGTCCTAAAGTTCAGCTGAGCTTCAGTTCTGAACTGTGAAAATGGACTAATGATAACCACTTTACTCTTCAGGATTTATGAAAATTAATAATTATCTTGGTGGCTTTTGCAAATCATAACACACTGAACACTGAAAGCAGCCAATGAGAAAGTCAGGATTTCTATCTTCAAAATAAGACCATAACTGCATGAAGTGAACAAGGCATGGGCTCACCTAGTAAACAATAAAAAAAAAATAAAATAAAAAAATAAAAAAAAAGACAGAGAGAGAACAGAAAAAAAGACACTGCTCACTAGAGAGCTCATTCTAGTCATTATACCAAATGAGTCAAGATTCCTTCAGAAAAAGTACTGCACACTTATTTATTGAAGTCTGAATCATAATGCACCCCTATAAGAAGGCTGAAAACAAGGTGCTCTGGCTGTGACATTTCCTAACGTTTGAGCTCTTGATTTCAAAACCTTCCTAGTAATTTTAAGTGTTTGCCACTTTTTATATGGCTGCTTCCTTGCTTATATCTTGGTTAAAAGGCAAGTTACTTGTTTGACATCATGATCCCTGATTTTCATTTCTTTTGGTTTTGGATGACTAAATAAGGTTTCTCAAACTGCACAACTGAAAGCATTGGCTATTTTTAAAATTGTTCTCCTTTTATATAGACAAGCTGTTAGAACAACCAACAATTATATACATTCCCCATCATTTTAAGATTGTGTAAGATTATACAATACAAAAAGGATTATTAAGAGAGCCAAAATTAGTGTACTAACGATTCAATTTGACAGTTTCATTATGTATAATGTGGATAAAACTAAGAACTCTTTTAAATCACTCCTGCCATATTCTGAACAAGACCACTAAACCAACCTAAAATAAACTAGCTTATGTTTTTATATAATAAATTTGTCATAATGGTACATATGTACGCAGTCCTATATTTTTCTTTTATACCAAATGTTCAGGACACTATTTTGATCTAATTATATTTCATCTAATTATAGTTCATCATGGTTAAAATATCAAATTTAATGGTATGTCACAGATTAACAGAATAATTTGATTTTTACACTGTTAATTAGAATTTATATTTACATGATTATAGAAAGTTATATATGAATAACAAAATTAATACTTAATGTCTAAAAAACTCTTCTGCCTGTTTCAAAGAGGATCTCTAGACAAAGGAAGTTATAAAAAATTATGTTTAGGCATTTAAGGTCAACTAATGGGTTTCCTGGTGAACTATGCACTACTATAGACATCATAAAAGTAAAAAACTAGTTAATAAGAAATTATCCATTCATAGCTAAAAAACTCAAACATAAATTTGGAACATCCCAGGGATTCTCTGGCTAATTAGCTTACTTGTCTTTTTCTTTTGGTGCACCTCCTCTGCCACTGAGACAGAAATCTCCCCAGTTCCCCAGGTGCACCCACTCTGCACTCCAGACAGAAGTAGAAGTAAGAGTATCTGGATGTGTGCAGGGCAAATTCACTTCCAGGCTCTGTGGTGCAAAGCCACACGTCCCATCACACCAGCACCTTACAAGTGGGCAGTATTTCAAAGAAACAAGATGTGTTTGGAATTTCCCCAGGCAGACAAGCAAACACAGCCATTCCAGCTCTGAAGGAAGAAGATGCTAATAACTCTGTGGAAATGGACTATTCTGGCCTGCTGCAGGCCCACAGCAGATGAATTTCTGGTGTCATCAGCTGAAGATGTGCACTGATGGGTGGGGAGATAAGGTATCCCATGATGTAGGACTGGGTGACGTGCTGCCCTGTGGTCATGTCTGCCCTCATTATTTGGCCAGGAGGAGAACATTCACCACAAGCTTCTGGGCTGTAAATGTTATCTGCTTCTCTACCTTAAATGCAGCCAGTATGTAATTACCATGCCAGAAAGAGTGAGCATGTCAACAACCTAATGGTGATAGTCACTTTGCTGGCTGCATTCAGTCATAGGGGCAGTGGCATATGACATTATGAACTGTGCAGAAATGCTGAAGAGACCCAGTATTCATCTGGAGGTACAAGCAGGGATTTAATTCTTTCCCAGTGACACAACCACCAGTACTGTTTGCAGAGTCTGTACAGGAAGCAAAGAAGTCCAGCAATTATTATAATGGGTGAAGAAAATCAGAAAAGAAAAGAAAGTATATTTTATGCATTTTTATTTCTTAATGCATGATTGGTTACACTTCTGTGGTAAATAACAGCCCACTGTCACGTCAAGTGACACACTGTGTGGTTGACTATAAGAAAACCCCACATTGTGTGGTTGGTTTGATTTTGAATCATTTTAGAGTACTTTTCACATCACAAAAGCAATTTCCTGTCCTTTCCTGCTTGTTATTATTTCCTTCACAAATTCAAGTACCAACTCACTATGCAAATTTATCCTCTGCCAAGATTTAGCAGAAATATCCATTACTTGTGTACAACTGCAGAAGGGTTATAAATATGCAAAGGAAATTTAAGTACAAAGGTTTGCAAAACAAGGAAGGACTCAACCGGACTCTTGGCTGTCATGACCTTTTTCTGAGTTTAAGACCTCAGATTAATAATCTGGATAAATTACACCAAAAGAATAAGAAATATATTAAGTTTCCTAGTCCTTTTATTTCCCTTTCATTTTTTTTTAACAAAGACAGGGTATCTTATTCAATATCAGTTGAAAGAAAAAATCACTTCCATTAGGATGTTGTGCTTTCATTTCTTCTTCTTCATATTTCTGAATTTCTCCCAGGAAAGAAAACTCAAGAAAAAGCAAGATGAAAATGTAATATAGTTAAAAAATAAAAAATTAGTATTCATCTGGTTTGGGTCTTAATAGCATAACATTTAAGTATTATAAATAGTACTGGTTCAAACACACTAACACTCTGTGAAAGCTTGGAATTATATTGCACTTTCAGAAACCCTAGGATGACAGAAAAACAGGCAACAGGTGGAAAATATGTAAATAAGACTTTTCATCATGTAGTGACTGAACCAAATATCAAAGCCTGGATAGGGCTAATTAGCTACTAAGGCAGCTGTTGAAAATTTGTCCTACCTGAGACTCTCAAAGAGATTCCTACATTGCAGTCATGCTGGGAGCTCAGCTCATGTCACTCACTTGATCACATATGGGAGAGTTGCCACCACTGGGTCCCTGCTATCTTCCCATGTTTTCACCCCAGGTGGGACCTGTCTCAGGTCACAGACACCAAGAGCAATGGTCAGAGAGAGGCCCATCATCAGAGTTTAGTTACTGGTGTAGGGGATATTGCGGTCTTAGGCTGGGTTTACTGGTTTGTTATACATTAAAACTCCCTCCCTGTAACACCACAGGTTCTCTTGAGAAAGTAGCAAACATGACACAGCTATCACAGGCAGTTTGCTGATCTGGTTCCTTTTCCTCTGCCTCTCTTTCAATCCAGCCTCGAACTCTGCTTGGTAAATTACATTGAGTCAGTTGGCATCTACGGTTCCAGCCAGCTGTACAAGCTATTTTGAACTGAAGGAATCACTACTTTTCCTTTGGGTCAACACTGTTCCCATTTTCTGGCATCCTCAAATCCCTTCCACACTTTTCCTTGACTCTACATGTTCACATTTATGCCACAGAGAAGGGTGTCCCCCACCGGTTTTCCCATGACCCCAAACATTAAGATTGTCCCAAAAACTTATAAAGAAGCTAATACATCTTGCCCTAGATTTCACCCTTACTGCTATATGGAGTTATTGTCATGGATGCTGAAGAAGCTGCAATTAACTGTTTGTGATAGATTTAATATTTAGATTTCAAAGTCTTCCAAAAGCAAGGCAGAGGTTCTATGTTTAGCAAGAGCAATATTCTGATGATGGGACCATGCTCCTCTTACCACAATGGGAATGGAATCTGCAGCATTCTTTTTTTACCCCGCTGTAACAAGCAAATACTGTGGAGTACCCAGCTTGAATCAAAAAGGTCAACAGTTTGTTCTCTTATTTTAGATGCAGGAAATACCTGAAGCGTCCTTAGGATGGATATGGAAAAGCTTTGGGAAGTTTTACCTTGTTTTCCTTTAAAATATTTTTTAAAACTCATGTTGTGAAAGAATATTCTGAAAAGCAAGTTCCTTATTTTGGAAATCATTATAATTTTGCTTAATTATGGATAATTTCCAATAAAATTAATTTGTTCCAGTTATTGATCACATATTCAACTGGCAGGTGTGTAAACTGATAGATGAGAAAGTTTTATGAACTGGAGTCTGTCTTATCAGAGAGAAGCCTGTGGTTTCAATCATACTAAAAAAATGATGGGAGCTGTTGGCTGTTTCTAGTACAGACATCTCCATCCTACTAGTGTAGTAGTGTCCTTTTTTACTGAGTACTTGAACACTTTCAGTCCCATTAGGTATCTTTTGTCTCCTTGTAAACATCATATTTTGAAAAATGAAAATATGAGGTAAATAAGTTCAATAACTCAGTGAGATGAAAACCTCATTTGCTCAAATGTGAATTCTATGGGAACGTACAAAGTAATGAGTTGTAATGATAGATAAATCTAAAAAATTGAATTCCAATCTACACACTGGAAATACTTCAATACATATATGTATAAACTAATAATAAATGTTAAAGTAGCGATAGTTCAACAACTTTCCAAAATTCGATTTCTGTTGAAATATAATATATTTCTGTGCATGAACTGATTCATATATGTAAAGAAAGAAAAAGACTGAAATATGACACTAAGCATTTAATCTCATGTAAGAATGTTCACACTGGCTGAGCCAATAGACATGTTCCTATGAAAATCATAGATGTGATAATTTTCTGAATAGATGACCAACTAAGAAAAAACAGAAACTATTTTTATAAGTTCATGTGAAAAGCACCTCGTGCACATGCAGTTTGGAGAGCTTCACCCATCCCCCTGTTCATATCCTACACTGAACATAGTGATAGGATTTGGTAATCTGTAGAATAATTAAAATAAAATATAAAATTTATAAAAGAAAACAGGAGGTTCTGGAATATTGCAGTGAAATCAACTGTAATGGTTTCTGCAATTTTTTAAAAATATATTTTATTAATTAATAACACTTATTTCTCTGAAATGAAAGCAGCAAAGATTATTTTTCTAGGTTAAGTTTCTTAGCTCATATACTATTTACTCTTAGATTTAGTTTGGGAAAATTAAGTGATTATACTAGGGAAATATTCTGGGTATGAAAGAAATTCAGAGATGATACTGAAAGTCATGCCATAATTTTATGAATTTCTATTTAGGAAAAGTATTTGAATGATGGTATATGGATTATTTTAGGAATCTCTCCTTATTTAAATTATCTTCAAGTCCTATTTCTTCAGAAAGTCTCCTATAGCACAGAAGTTTTTTCTTAATTAACTGGAAAAAAAGTGGGGGCTTTGTTTTGTGGTGGGGTTCAGGCAGTAAGAAATGGAGCTAGAGCTCTTGCACATCACAAAGACAAATTCAGGCTCAGTGTAGATACAAAGAGCTTTGCAATATGACTATTCACACCTAAAATTAGACTATGTCAAATAATAAAATTCAAGTGCCAATCACTTTCTCTAAAAAAAAAAAAAAAAAAAAGAGAATCTTAACACTTCTGGGATTTTTTAAAGTTTTCTTTTTCATGACCACAGATAGAGATTTAGGCTTGTCCCTTCCACCTCATCCTTGCCCCTACCCTGATTTTCTACTTTTATTTAAAAATAAAAGAAGCTTCAGAAAACCACCAGAGAAATGCCATGCCAGGTTCCAATAAAAAATAAAATGTGCTGACACAGATTTTAAGGTCAGGAGGAAAATATGATAATTCAGTCTGACCTTTTTCAAAACACAGAATACAGAAAATTGGAAGTAATACTTGCAATAAGTTATTTTTATTAAGTTTATAGTTTTGCACAATGACAGCTTAAGTTTTCTCTCACTAGCTGTACTTTTAGTAGGATTTTTCCACAGTTATCTGCTAACGTTTTCAAGGAAAACATGAAGGTAACAAGAGAAAAAAGGATTTCTTAGTTTGAAATATGCTGACTGTGTACTACACAATGTAATTTGACTGCCTGTGTCAGATATAGACTCTCCCATTTTCTGCAAGCAATCTGCAGAATAGAATTCTTCTTCAATGAAAAGCTGAAATGTGAATTAGGATACCCTTCATGCCAAATACAGAGGACAAGTGATCTCTTTCGTTCCTTTGAATGCCCAGTACATTCCAAACAATTACAAAAAATATAGAGAGTGCTATATTTATTTATAAATTTATAAAAAAAATCTTTTCACTATATACTTTTTGAAAAGCTGGATCTCAGTCAAAAATCACTGGAATGACCAAATACATTTTAAGACAAATAAATTTGTGTGACAATTTTGGACTTAACATTTTTAGTTTTTCAGCTCTGGAATTTCAGTTTCCACAGGCATAAAAAATATTCCAGTATTTTGCTTTTTAATGATTAATATGATTGTGGAGTTTTTTCAAAAGGTAAAAAAAGACACCATTTTCCCTGACCTTACCAGGTAGGCTGATCTGGAAATTTCAGTTCAGGGACATTTTAAGAAACATAACCCCTACAAAACCATGTTTTGACTCCTCAAAGTTATTAAACATACCTCAGGTATTTAGAACAGCCCCAATGACAATATTTGTATGGCAGGTGTCCTCAAGTGGTGCTGCCACACACAGTATTCCTGTTCTCTGTGTGTGTACATATGTTCAGCTTTGGCTATGCCAGGCCCTGTGCAAAAGGATTCATCTTTTTCCATCAGCTTTTCCCTATAAGTAACTAAGGAGTTTGTTAACTACAGGGTCACTTTACTTGCAAAGCTGCTACCTAAGAACGAGGTGGGAGCTTTGTACTGGGTGTTTTTTGGCCAGGAGAGATATATATTCATTCAGGAACAAGTTACACCCAGGATAGATCTAGATTATCTGTCACTCAGTTACCCACTAGGGAAGCAGCAGCCAGGGATGCAACCACACTTCTCCAAATGGCTGTAACTCTTCATAAGCAACAGTCACATCAGTGTGCATTCTCCCTGTCTGCTTACATGAGCAAGAACTGTGTACATTATACCCCATGACATGTTATATAAAGTTTGAGAGTACTTGAGTTAATTAAAAAAGGTAGTCATGATCTGTTAGGTTTGTTATGAAACCTTTAGAGTGACAATGCAACATCATTCTGCAGAAATCCCAAGACCTCCACACAAATGAACTCAGTTGATAACATTTATTGACAGAACAGTGGTATAATCTCATTAATATTTGCAAACTTCAATTACAGGGAGGGCATGAGCCTGTTTAAGTAGTCACAGTTTTCCATTATGATTGGAACAAACACCAATTTATTAATTCGTCATCTAATTTTGGAAAAGGTGAAAGTGTGATGCTGCTAAGAATGATATATGATGAAATAAACTATTTTTGCATAGACTTAATGTCATTTTCTTCCTGTGACATTGAAAGTCTGTGCCGAATCCTGGGAGAGAGGAAAGGATAAGAAAGCATAGGTCATTCTTCATATAAATGAAAAATTGACATGGATCAGTAGCATTACGAAAGCAAGTAATACAGTGTTTCGTTATTCAAGACCTGAATCTCTTGGATAAAAATGGCAATTGCAGTTCACAAAAAGGGAGTAATTCTGTGTATTTCCCAAGAGGAATCAAAAGGCAATGAAATTACATTTTGACTATTTTCTTTCTTTTACAGTAAAGATTTCCCCAAATGAGAAGATGGACTACTAACCAAGCAGAATAGTTTGGCAGCAGGACTCTGTCCTCATAAGGACTCCAACCAAAATTTTGAAAGAGGAGTCTTGTAAAGCATTAAAAGACTTGGGGATTTTGTGATATATCTTTACATCTATAAAACTGTATGCTTATAGACATTAACAGATTTTTTTTTTACTAAAGTAATGGTTTATTTGTGATTTATTTTCTTCTGATTATTTGTAAATAGCATAAAGCATTATCATTACTTTCTAATTTGCATATTTGGAATAAATTTGTACCAAAGGGCTCCAGTGGAGAATCAGAATCATTGTCCACCCAAACCAACAATCAGAGTCACCCAGTTCATATAGAGGCAATGATTTTAGACTAGGACAAGGATAAAATAAACCTTCTGAAGCAAACCATGCCCTCCTTCTACTCAAAGAGCAGAACTGGTGTGTTTATGCATCACACATCTAACACAAAAGCAACCATTCAGCCCCAGAAAGAATAGCTTGCAGATGTCACTGCCAGGCACAGTTTGCTGTCAATCTAAAAATAAGACACACTATCTTAAAAGGAGCTGAAGAAGCATTCTAGAAACTCTGCTAACTAGCAAAGGGCTGGACACATGGCGGAGTGAGTATGTTTTTTCCAACACAGGATAAATGAGAAGTTGTTAAAACCTTCTCCTAGAGCCTGTTGGAGCACTCAGGAAAGACCGTGACTTTTCTGGGCAGCCAAAGAATCACTTTTTCTCACAGTGCAGGTACACGGCATGCTGCAAGAGTTCACTATAGCTGCAATCCTAGGCTTTTTACTTCATTCTGCTCCTGAACGTACAACAGTGAAACACATCTGTTTTGGCATTCTTCATTAGATGTGACAAAAAAAAAAAAAAAAAAAAAAAAAAAAAACCCACACCCCTCCCCCCCCCCCGCCCCGAGCCTCATCACCTATCATGGAAGATGTCACTCTGTCTCATCAGGGTGCACAGTGTGAATGGATCTGGACTCACAGTTCCTTGGAGGGAAGATGAATATCTTGGTGGCAGCTGGTAGAACAAGGAATATATTGAGCACATCCTTCCTTTCCCTCTGGCTCAGAAAGACCTCCTCCCAAAGGACAACAGTTCCAGTCAAGCTGAGTAAGATGTGTTGTGAAATGGGAACTGTTTTCAGCTTTTCAAAATCTGATTTCAATACAGAGTGTATAGAATATTAGCACGGCTCTAAGGCTGCAAGCAAGAGAGGTTTCAGATAAATCAGAAAGGTACACTTGCTCAAGGCCTTGCTGAAAACTACCTCTGAGTAGCCCTTATCCCTAATGATCAGGCAGAACAGATGGCTAACGGGTTTCAGTCCCTGCCTGGAAGCAGTGGGGTTTATTTGTGCCCAAAATCTGGTCCCATTCCATGGCTGGATGCCCACTGCAATCTGCACTCTGGAAAGAGTCTGAGGGCAGGGTCAGATCAGAGGAGATAGGTGGTAGAAGACCAAAGGGAGAGCCCAATGAGTTGAGCAGGACAAGCTCAACTCATCAAATTCAATTTTGCAATAGAAGAGGCCACAGCAGCAGAAGAAGCTGTAAAACACAGGCTGGAGGGTATGATGAGAGTCAGTAACAATCCAAGTAGATCACTGGGAGAAGAAACAAATGCAGAATAATATAAATATTAAATACTTACATAAATATCTCCAAAGGCAAAGAAGTGGTAATCTTAATTTTTCTTTGTATACATGTAAGGGAATGGATTAAAAAATATCATTGGCTGGAAAAATAGACCTGTATCTTTCACCTCACCTCCTTCCAGATTATAAAAGAATCATTTCCTAGATAGGTTTCAAAATAATCCCACATATTTGAATAGGCAGTCAAGTACAAAACCAGCAATGCAGAACAGTTAATTCAGATGCAAATATTAACAATTACAGTAACACAGAATTCATATAGTTTGCACTGTTGGAACAGATACTCACATAATGAAAACTAACTGCTGGTATCCATAAATTCAGAGATTCTTACCCTGCATTTTTAGAAATTTCAGTCTGTACATCAGTGTGTTAACTGAACAGAGCTTAAAATTCTGTGTGCAGTCTTTAAGATAATTTTTGAAAAGGGTAGCCTTCTGAGGATAGTTATTTAAAATTCAGAAGGCTGCTCAGAATATCAGAGTAAGTTCAGCATTAGTGTAATTTTTCAACCTGACCCCAGAGGCCTACGAACTAAAATGCCAGCAGATTAAAATGCCTTTTAAGAGCCATACTGCACTAAGTGTGTGTATGACAGAGTTACACTTTGAGTTATAAGCAGACAGTACCACTTTGGAGCGGCAGCTGCCACAGTCGGGCAAGAACAATTTTGCTGTAGCCTGTCAAACAGTTGCAGGATGAGGCTAATTGGGAGGTCTCCATCACCGTAACAGCAGCTTCAAGGTTAGTTCAGGGAGTGGGGGTCAGAGTCAGGCCTGCACCCTGCTGAAAGCAGTCAAGAGGAAAGTACAATTCTGGCCAGAGTAACATCTGCTTTTTCACAGTTTATAGGAAGTTATTGGCACCGGTGCCACATTGTCACCAAATATGTCATGATCTTTCTCCCTGAATGTCTCAGCTTAACATCTGTGCAAAGGACCTTTGTAAAATGGACTGAAATATTTAATAGGCAATTTATTGCCACAATATACAATGTTTTGATATTGAGGCAGTCTGCAAAGTTGTTTGCAAGGCTGGATCATAATTTTGGAGCTTTTTCCAAGAAACAGGCTGGATGAAAAAGCCCCATCTTTGAAAGAAAGGTACATCAAGAAATCTCAAACTTGTAAATTCTTTGTCTGACCTAAATTTGCAACTGGCTATTAATTCACTATCCATCTGCAACTGCTTGGTATGAATCCCTCTTTTTCTGGACTGCACGAGTTGTATTCATCAGCTGAGAGCTACTATCCCTGCAGACCAAACTGAAGGGAGAGAAGGGATAAAGGCAGAGGCACCAGAGGCATTACAGCAGGATGCAAGGAGCAGGATGTGTTTTAGATCATGAATTACAGCTGTAGTTAGTAGACATGCTTCAGACACACACCAAAGAAGCTCCAGGCCAGCTTTAGATCTACTTACTTAACTATTCCTTTTTAAGTATCACTGATAAATAAGTTAAACTTTTTAGAACAATCTCAGATCTCCTTAATCATTATATGTCTTAATCATATATTATATTTAGGCAAAAGTGTGTATAATATACACTAAATTATAAATTAGAAATCAATATGCAGACATATATCATGAATAATCACACAGTACCTCTCTCAAATTTTTTTGAGGAATCTTTCAATATCCATTATACCCTATTGTTTCTAAATATATTTATAGAATTGCATGCTACACATAGCTTTCCAAGCATGAAAAATTTTAGGGAACTCAGTGATTTCACTAAAGCAAAGTAAGTGACTTATATATCATCTCAACTTCCAAACCAAAGCTAAGCTAAAAATCCTGGTATGCTTCATTAAGTTTCAATTTTCTAAAATCTTCACTTTGTTGGTCTAGCCTACTAGCTCCTACTGAATAATGAAACTGATATTTGACTATTGCCTATTTATCAGATTCAGATCCTTTTTTTTTAAGGGTACACATGCTTATGCAATAATTAAATCAGACTCCTTGAAACTCCTCTAAAAGCATCACTTAGAGAAAGAAATGGCTAAAATACTTCCTCCCACTTTGAAACCTGCAGATGTATTAAATACAGCTTTCTGAATTCCTAACTGAAGGCATTGTCCCAAGAAGGCACTGGGACCTCATGACCTTCCCTCTGAGAGTCAGTCTTACCACACACCTGGGGTCACAGCATTTGGAGGCAACTATTATACCATTGGTGGGAAATTATTAGCCCTCTGCTAGGTATCTTTCCCCCAAGAGCACTGTAATTTACATATGCAACTCATGAACCACAAAACTGGTATTGTAGGACTGTGCTGAGAAGTAGGATCTCTTCTAGGCAGCATTTTTATGTACCCACACCCAGATTAATATTCAGTATTTTTGAAGATGTGCTATCCTCCATCAGGGAAAGAATAATAAAACCTTGCAAAAGCTCACCAACACAAGATGAAGGAAGATTAGAAAAGATGACTTGTAGATATAGAGGTAGCAAAAGATGCACAAGTGGTGCTAAATACCAAGAAATAAAAATGTATTACAAGAGTCACTATAAATCAAATGTATTTTCCCCCACAACTAAATTAAATATTATTTTTTCTTATGCAATTGGTCCACTGTCATACCATTGCATACTAAAACTGCATCCAACTACCCTGTGTAAGCATAATTTTTGTAAGCTAGCTGAAAAGTCTATATTTTAAATCTTAAAGGAGTTTGATTTCTGAGACCCACCCTAAAAGGTTTGTCATTCTTTTTGCTTTCCTGACACACAGAATACTGAATAGTTAGCAAGTAAGGATTGTTGTCTTCATTTGCCTTCTTGGCAAAAATTAGTAACGCATCTTTGAAAAGAAAGGCTAGTACCCTAACTTTTTTCTACCTTTGAAAAAACAGATTTTTCAATACTTTTTAAATTTCTGTCAACAAATTAACTGTAAATAGATAATAGCTTTCCTATAACAGCAATTTGTGGATAAACTGACCCCAGCATTTGATAAGAAATGTAACTATAAATAATGTAGAAAATATGTAGAAAAGTAGCCACCAGTTCCTAAAACATTTTACCACATTCAAACCTTCCCCTGCTTTCAGAATATTACTGGATATACCACAGTTAATGACTGGTTACAAATATTATAAGGTCCTTCTACACTATTTGTAAAAATATCGTGCTGTGCTGTAGTAGCACTGCTTAAATCAACTGTGTTTATTCCTAACAAGAAAAGTGAATAAACAGCATCTATGTATTTGGAGTCATACTGACCTAAATAACACTGAGACTACATCTATGGAAATGAGTTAAATAATGGTAGGGCATGAATTCATGCCCTGGAACTACTTTTTTTTCTAGAACATAAAATCTCAGGGCAGTCCCTGAAACTCTTTTGATCTTGGCTGCTTGACCAGCTGTCTCCCAAGGGTTTCCTGAGCACAGCTAGGGCACTAGCCCAGCTCTGGGACATTTCCCAAGAGGCAGGCTAGATGCAGCCTGTGCTTGGAGGCTAAGGGAGCTTAACCATATGGAAGTGGCCATGCTTAGCTGGCCTCCAGGCTAGGAGGCCTTGCATCATCCAGTTTATTAATATAAATTATAGGCAAGAAGCAGAAATACAGCTGTAATAGAAACAAACAAACATGTAAACAACAAACATTCCCAATTAGTCTCCCAACAGTAAACACTCCCAATTAATCTCTCATTATTACTGGAATAAAAGAGACAAACCCTGACAAATCTGTTCTCTTGTGTCCCTGGGGGATAAACAGACGTGAGTGGCCAGCTTCTGTCTACCAGCGTGCTGGGGATTTACGCTGCATCTCCCTGCTGTGCTTTCCATATTGACCCAGTGCACTGGTGTGATACACAGCCGAGTCCAGAGGCAGCTGTCTTGTCCATAAGCACCACTTACTGATATGTGTCAGCTCACATAAACAGCATGTATTCAACTTCAGGTACTCAAACACCACAGTAAGTAAAGTAGATTTCCTTCCAGCTGCACGCTAAGCTTTTACCTACATTTTAAACATACCTCCTGAGCCTATATATTGCTCAGATGGAGAGCATTTGCCTCTTAAAGTTTTTAAAAAGGCACACTTAATTTCCCACTCACTACTTTCTTCAGTTATGGCAAAGAGATACTTCCTTGCCTCTTCTCACCTAAAGTCTTCCTCAATGTATGAGCTGTATACAGGAATAAAATAATTAACCTTCCACTAAGCAAGTACCTTTCCAAGGAAATACCTGGTTACCTTTCTAATATTTCCACTGTATCCATTAGACTAAAACCACAATCTACCCAATGTTCTGTCTGCTCATAAAGGGGGCAGGAATTATTCTCTCCATAAGGAAAAATATTTGGAGCTTTAGAAATGTTTTTTTCAGAAGTTGAAAAAGGAAGTTTAAAACCTTCAAAGTTTAGGAAGAAAAAATTTTAATTAAGGACAGATCAAGAATTTTTTGCCAATATTTTGGGGACTTCTTTCAGTTTTTTATTTTTTCTTATTTTCACAAAAAATCACCTTATAGATTAAGAAAAATGAAAAATACACCTTTTAATTAAAATATGAGCACAGTGCACAGCAAATGTATGAAAATATGTCTTTTGTACAGACAGCTCTGTTTTAAATGAACTTATATGTCTGAAAAACTTAAATTTCAAAGACATTTCAACCAGTTTCAAGTTTTACTTGAGAGTTGACTGAAATACCTCAAAGAAAAGACTTTTGTAATAAAAATAAATTGATTCATTTTGAAATGACATCAGAAAAATGGATTGTTTTAATTTAATACTGATTATTTCAAGGTGATGAATGACAGGCATTACTCAGATGTATTTGTTTTGTGTAAAAGAGAAATCGTTTGAAAATTTAGAAAATATTTTTATCCCTTTCTCTTCTTTCTCCTCTTTTTCTCATTGAAATCCTTTTCCGCTTCCATGAAAAGAAAAATAGCAGAAAATAAAAGAAAAATGACACACTATAATTAAAAGACTTATATGGTCTTTGTTTCTGAAACAAACAAAGCAAAAATTTCTAGTTTGCTTTGTTACAGAAGAAGAAAGATGACAAATCTTAATGACAGATAAATGTTTTCAATCCATTTATGTAAAAGAAAATAATTTCTGTTCAAGGATAATGTTCACAAGTAAATCTTCTGCAATGAAATTCACCCTTTGATATTTCTTGTTTTTAAGTTGTGTAAGGTGGAGGTGTAAAAAAATGTCTCTGAAGCATCTGCACTGTAAATAGTCCCTCTTAGCCATCAGGAGGGACGCAAAGGCAGTTACCACACTGTAGGTCCCATATATAAGGGAGAAAAGAGCTGTTGCTTCATGTTCACCTAAATCTGCGTCACTAGCAGACAGGGAACAGTCCTGAAGGAATTGATGGGAAAGCAACTACAGAAATGAAATAAGTTTTTAGGCACATGAGAATGAAGGTCTGAGTTTCCATTTTCTGCAGTTGCACAGTTCAACTTTTTGAAGCCCATGTTTTTTTGCCATACATGAAGGAAGTTAATTTCATTCTTAGTTCAGAAACCACTAAATACAGTGTGCTGAAACAGAAGCTAGCAATGTTAGTCATAACCAGAGTTTTCGTGTTCCAACTGAGAAATTCTAATCCCAGGACAAATTTTTCACTAGTTCTCCTCCAACTTTTTCTACTGCTGAGTGAAACTCTGTGGTTGGTAAAAAGTTTATTAATCACATTTTCTTTCTCAGAATTATTTGTCAGAAAGATTATAATAGATTTTTTTTTATGCAGATTGTGCCTCACCACTCAGGAACGTATTTTGCCACCAAAAGACAAATAAAAAGACGTTGTTTGACTATACTGATAGATTCTACACTGACAGACTTTTTCCTGCTGCAAATTTGATTTATTTCAGATTTGAGATTAATCCTTTTACAAGAGGCAGGAATGTGAAATTTTAAAGAGGAAGGATTTGCTGCCACCTCTGACATTATTTATACTTCTACGGCATTTACAAAGATAGGACATGCAGCAGCAAATTATCTAAATATTTTCCCTCAAATCTTACTTCTGACATCATGCCAAAATTAGCTCCACTCAATCCATTTAACTGCCTTTTCAGGATCCAAATTTTATGTAAAAAAATTGTATATATATTTACTATATTATATAAAGTGCTGTGTTAAATACTCCTCTGCTCTACTGTCATCTTCTGTGTTCCTAAAAGCTCCACATTACATTCACTGATAATATTTCCTGTTTCTCCAATGTAAGACTGTAGTTGATTTTTTATGTCTTAACTGGAAGATTTTGACTGTGATTGCAGGTGACACTAGCCTGTAGTTGGCAAAATATCTTTCAGACTCATGTTTTTCAGGACATAATGGAACATTGGCTTCAGACACCGAAGCGAAGATTCATTTTATTTTCTCCTTTTCCAGGATTCCATTACTTTTTGGAAGTATGTCTGTTTGTTTGTTTGTTTGTTTGTTTGTGGGCTTTTTTGCTTTAACAGCACTGCCTCTTATTTATAGCCTTGGGTTTAAAACGTTCTACAGGAGAATCATTGAACCCTGCTGTTTTACCTTCAGGAAACAGTTTAACCACTCTCAGCTATTTATTGTGTTATCAAATCTTCCCCTGCAACTTCATGGTCAGAAAAAAAAAGAACCAGCAAATCCTTGCTGGGGTAAGGAAATCAGACAGTAACAAAGTAGGGCATTATACAGATTTTGATATTAAAAGAAAAAAAAATATATGTATGCACATGTATACACACAGATAAATGTATATACAAATGCACACAAAATCTGTTAGGGCCATCTGGATTTCCAACATGGGAAGTGGTTATTTTCTGGCTTTAGTCTTCTTTTGAGGCTCCCATCCTGTTGTTATGTCAAGTTTAGTTACTTCTCCCATGGCCAGGACATGTTAGGTAACTCAACTCCTAATTTTATTTTCAACCTCAGTTGCACATTTTTTAATTTTACTTCTGTCTTAAGGATCTTTCATAAAAGAGTGCATTTTTTCCTCTCTTGAAAAAAACCCCAACAACATAACACATCCTTATATAATTTTTACTTCATTTTGCTATGTCTCTACCAAATTTGTTTTTAGGTTCATTCAGGGTTTTGTCAAAGTCATTTGTGTCTGTATACCTGGCAAAAGTCATGCTTTCTATAACAGTAAGAGGAAAAATAAAAACAAACCTGTCTGCACAGAATCCAGGATGCAATGTAAATCCATTTCTACTGAGGTAAACTGACTTGTCTCTATGAGATGCCAGTTTTCTAATGCTGTCAGCACAGTACTAATGTCAGATTGCAAAGGGAGGTTTTGATGTAGGTTGAATGTCCATCAGCTAGTGCAGAAAGTTTACATGTTGTTGAGCAAACTTAAGTACTTGTTGTAGACAACTCTCTTATTTGTTGCCTCATTTTCCAATTAATTCTGTATAGGATTAATTAATTAATATTAATAATACATTTGCATACTTTAAAAGAAAAATAACACATATGTTTGTGTAATAAATTGGTTTATTAAGTCATTTTACCAATAATTTTTGGTATTCACAGACATTTTTTAACATTTTCTGCTGTAATGTAAAATCCTGTCAACCCTTGGTGGACTCAAAATATGTGTCTGCTATAATACAGTCTAATAGTTTTATTTATGACGGTTCTTTGGAGACTCCAGCAACTGTGTGCAGTCAGGATTGTTCAAGCCATTATAATACAAGATTATATTACAGTGATTTGAGTGGATAAACGTTCTTTCAGTTCCAAAAATGAAATCAATTGTTAGACACTTGTTCTGTAATGTATCAGGACAAATGTGTTCCTTTGATCCCCCAATCAGAAAGCTGTATTTTCTCAAGCAACACTGTTGCAAAACCTAAAATGCATAAGGACTAAGAGTGTTAGTGAATGAAAAGTACAGGAATTATCTATGTATTTATTACTTATTTTGTAGCATGAAACAGTCTATATCAACTCAGGTACCTTAAAAATCCTTAAAAATATTTGGTATATTCAACAGTTTAACCATGGAGGCATTCCTTCAATTTCTCTCCTTGAAATATATCTGAATCTTACAGAATTGGCTATTAAAGTCTACGTTGTGCAGTGTTAGTTCATTATTATATCTAAAGTTCACTTTGCAGTAGTCCTTCATTATATATGTCATCCTTCACATCTTATCTACAAAAGTTCATTTTGACTAGAAATATGAGAGTACAGCTGTGCAACTCTTTTCAAAACAGTTAATAGCTTCCAGTACTTCTGAAGTACACAAAACATTAAATAAAAAGGAGAAATATTTAAAGTTTTTCCCCTGAAAGTTAAAGTTGTCTAGTGCTGACAAAATTTTATAACCACAGATTTAAACATCTGAATAAACTTGGAAAAATTATTACTTTTCATGGTCATTGATCACAGAAGCATCTTTGTTCAACAAAATGTGATTAGGTCCGTTTGAGGTCAGCACATGCTTAAAGACTAATATTTATTTAAGGGTTTTGCTGATGTGAATCTTTGTGCAATTACCATTTCATATGATTGTGTTAACAATGCACAGTAATGCTTGTTTGTTCAGGAACAAATTTTGTGCTTGCAGACTTGTAATACTTGAGAGACAGAGAGAGAGAGAGAGGAGCTAACACAGTGTTTATGCAACAGGGCAGAAGTACTCTTAAGTGCTATTGCTGTGTTGTGCAAACCAAGAGCATAAATAACATAGAAAAACACATTCTTGTAAATGGACACAGTAAGTGTTGTTTGGCCATTCACCTTAAAAGACTGAAACTTCTTTTCTTGATTTTTTTTCCTATTAATTTTTCCTATTATGCATTTGTGTTCTGCACCCAAACTGAACTAAACTAGTTTTTCTTGTATATCCATCTTTATTTCATTTAGCCAGTAGCACATCATTTCAGTCTGCATGGTTTCCTAAGGAAGATCATATTATCAAGGAAATGTCCTGGTTGCAGTAAGAGAAAATTGAACACACACACACACGTGCAAACAAAGCACAGTTGAGACTAGACATAGTCCAGTGATTGATATTTTAAGTTGCACGTGACACTCTTTCCTTGTTCAGTTGTACTGCATTTAGATATTGTACTGCTCTCCAGACACGCTATGCATAATTTTACATACCATCTGCTTTACATGCCAGGTTCCATATGCACAATGTATAATCTAAAACCAATATTTTGATTGATTTGTGCTACAGTGGAGGCTTTTGTTCTTAAATTGTTGGATAGAATAATATAGTCCTGAGTAAATTATTTGATTAATGTGTTCTAGGATTAACAAACAATAAAGTTTATTTTGAAAATGTTCTTAAGGGTGTAATAATGACAAAATCTAGGTGACTTTCAAGAATCCCAGTAATGTTGCTTTCTAGACTCAAATGCCAAGAGACCTGTAAATATTTGCTACCAGTCACTTAACAACCATAGCAATACAAGGGCATAAATATGTTTCAGAGTCAGGCAAGGGACAGCAAAATAGTCTTGAAATATTCATCCAAATAAAGATGAACAACATTTATTCTTCAGAACAGGATGAGGTTTATAGAGCTGCTAAAAGTGAGTAATGGTTATTCACAATCATGTCCTGGAGTTTCCCGGGACTTCATTATCTGGCTTGATTCAATCCAACTTTAAATACTCAAATCTTATATACTATTCAGTTCCAGGTAAGCCTAAAAAATATAAGTTTCTATTTTGAAGATTATGCTCACAGCCTAATCCAGAGATTTATTCAAATATATATATCCTCATTCTTAGAACTGCTGACTCTTTTCATTGAAGAAAGAAAAGAGCATTGTTTTAGCACCATCACCACATACCTCTCCCCAACAAAGAAAAGGTCCAAAATTCTTAATATCCAAGCAATTTACATATTTTTCACATTTGACATGAAATGCAAGTATTAGCAACAAAAATAGGTTGTGGCATTACAATGTGTTCACAAACAGAAGATAGAGTTCAGAATACAGGAAGCAACAGAGTAGCTCAAACAAAATTTTTCTCCACACAATATACTATAAAACATGTACCCTTCACTTCCATATATGGCACACGATAAAAGAAACATTTGAATTCACAGGAAAATTAGAAAGAAACCTGAAATATGACACTGTAAGAATGAGAAGTCCATCTTGCCCATGTATTTACAAGGAGAGAAGAGATTATCAGTGAAGCATTTGTCCATTTCACAGGGTTTTTTCCCACTGTAACATGAACATCTTAATCTGTTCACGGTTATGTAGTAGTGACACATTCAGTTCATTTCAATGACAATTCTACCAGATGCCTACAAATAAAGCTGAACAAGAGATGCAGCACTTCAAACTTTGTTTTTATATTTGCCTATCAACATAAACTTTTGCTTAAAAGGGAAACATAATTATTGGACCATAATTGAGAAAGGTTATTTTTTCTTCTTTTATTGGGTTTTGTTAGTGGTAGGGGCTACAGGGGTGCCTTCTGTGAGAAGCTGCCAGAAGCTTCCCCTGTATCTGACAGAGGTGATGCCAGTCAGGTCCAAGATGGATCTGCCAAGAGCAGCATCAGCAACAGTGGCAGCACCTCTGGGACAACAGATTTAAGAAGGGAGAAAAGGACCCTGAACAATAGAATCTGCAGTCAAGAGAGAGGACTGAGCAACAGCAACTGCAGTCAGAGAGACGAGTGAGAATATGTGAGAGCAATAGTTCTGCAGACACTAAGGTCCATGAAGAAGGAGGGGGAGGAGGTGCTCCAGCTGCTGGAGCAGAGATTCCCCTGCAGCCTGTGGTGCAAACCATGTAGAGGCAGGACGTGCCACTGCAGCCTGTGGAAGTCCATGGTGGAGTAGAGGTCCACCTGTAGTTCATAGGGGCCCCCATGCCAGAGCAGGTGGATGCTCAAAGGAGGCTGTGACCCCATGGGAAGCTCATGCTTCTGACAGGACCTGTGACCCTGTGGAGACAGGAGCCCAGGCTGGAGTAGCATCCCTCTGTGGGGGACCCACACTGGAACAGTCTATCTGAAGGAGTGCGCTTCATGGAAGGGACCCATGCTGGAGTAGCTCATGAAGAACTGCAGCCCATGGGAAGGACTCATTGGAAAAGTTCATGGAGGACTGTCTCCCATGGGATGAACACTACACTGAAGCAGGGGAAGAGTATGATGGGTCCTCCCCCTGAGGAGGAAGGAGCTCCAGAGATAATATGTGATGAATTGACCACAACCCTCATTCCCCATTCCCTTGCACCACTGGTGGGGAGGAGGTAGACAATTAGGGTGTGAAGTCAAGCCTGGGAAGAAGAATGGGGTGAAGGGAGGCAGTTGAGAGGGGAAGAGGAAGGGTGGTTGTGTAAGGTTTATTTCTTGTTATTCTAATCTGGTAATAAATTGAACAAATTTCCCCAAGTTGAGCCTGTTTTGCATGTGACAGTAACTGCTGAGTGATTCCCCTGTCCTTGTTTCAACCCACAAGTGTTTTGTTACATTTTCTCTCCCTGTTCAGCTGAGGAGGAAAGTGGCTTTGGTGAGTTCCTGGCATCCGGCCAGTGCCACCCCAACACACCTATCAATGTAATAGTCACATTGTTCATAGACTATGGGCATATTTCTGATATTTGAAAAGTTTTTGACCACATTCAGCATTTTGGGGGTTCTTTCAACACTCAGATTTGAAAAAAAAAAAAAAAAAAATCACACTTTCCTCTTTAAGGCATTCCAAGCAGTTGATAGAGGTTAGCCAGGTTACAGGAATAAATCTAGCTTTTGGCATTTGAATATCAATATTTGTATTTGGTGCTTCATTATATATCTGACTGCTCCCCATCTAAAAACTGAGCTGAACAGAGGACATTCTGTGAACTAGAACTTCCATTTGCTAATGGAATTTTTTTTGCATAAAATCTTCTTTGTAATCCATATGAATATGAGCATTTTAATTATTAATCAGAAGCATTTTTTCTTATTTGTATCTATGCAGTGAAAGAGTCGGATAAAATGGGATAAAAAATTAATGTACATTTAGATTTTTCTCCTCTCTAGAGGGAGGATGTTCATGAGTTAAATGCTTATGCAACACCTTTAGATACAAACTGTACTACAGTTCTCTTGTTACATCTCTGTTGAACCTTTCTTGGCCTGATCTACAGGCCACTGAAGTCAAGGGGACCCCATTTAATTGTCTCAGTGATCTTCCTCTGTTTTCAACTTTATAGTGAGAAAAAAGATATAGAGCACTGGAAAGTGAGTAATATGTTATAATGTCTGTGGGCAAAACAACGGGACTCAGCCCATCTTGATATCAAACACATCAAGAAATCATTCCAATATTTCTCCAATGCAAAGTGGCAATGAAAATCTAGAAGACATTTCTGACACAGTGCTGCTTAAACTCTTTGATTACAAAGCTAGCTTCTAAAATGAAGTTTCTTTCATACATCTCTCTCACTTTGCCATTTCTCCACCTTCTGCCCAGTCCCTTTCATTCCGTATTGACCATAACTGCCTTCCTATGAAGTCAACTGGAAGTTTTGCCATTGACTTCAATGGCAGAGTTATACCCAGGATGCAAAACAGCAAGACGAGATCATTGCCAAAGTACATACAGTAAAAGTAAGGAAAAAAAAATCAATTATTTACCAAAGTCCACTTAAAAATCTGCAGCAATTGTGAGCTTTTATATGTGTTTCCCAAAACCGCACCAGGCGGTCTAGGCGAACAAAAAGCCCCTTGCCCGATGTCCTTGTCATTTGGTAGCCGGAGCTGAGCCCCTGCCTGTGCGGAGTTAGCAGTGCACAAACCCGAGCTTGAGCAGAGCCACCCACTAATTGATAGCAAACATTTTGCAAACATTACGCTTCCCTAAGGGACAAGCGTTTTGCAACCGGAGCCCGCTGCAGCGCAGGAGGACAGAGCACGCAGGACGGGGAGCGGGCAGGGGAGCCGCGGGCACCCTCTCGCTGCGCTCTCCTCCCCGCGCCCCGGCGCTCAGCACCTGGGTGCTCCTCTCCGCAGGTGAGGCGACCGGCGGAGCTCCCTCTCTGTCCGATCGGTGGCACCGCGGCCCCCGAAACACCGGACCGCGCTGGCAGCCCCTAGGGACGTGGCCAAAACCGAGGAGTAGCAGCGGACAGTCCCCGGGGCGTACCACGGACACCGTGCCCTCCGTGTCCCGGTCCCAGCACGGCGCGCAGCGAAGCCTCCAAGGAGGGAGCCCCAAGCGCGGCAGGGCAACCTCCACACCTTACCCGTCCCCGGGGAACCCCGGCGAGGCGCGGAGCCCCTTACTC
>VZRZ01000509.1:177787-203590 GCA_013398175.1 Climacteris rufus | reverse complement strand
AAAAAAAAGCAAAACCAGCACCAACCAATCACACCCCACACACCCCACTCCTTTGATGAAGAGGTGGCTCCAGGTGGTGGTTTTGGAGTTTCATGTGGAGTTTCCTGGGGAAAGAGGGTGTGTAAAGGACCCATGAGAGCGCTCCTCTCGGGGTTTTAGGCCCTCAAGTTTGGCAGCCCGGGGAGATGGAGCAGGCGCTGATGCTCGTCCGGAGGGATGTCAGGTAGTGCCGCGGATGGCGACGAGGAGGGCGGGAGGCCGCCGCCTGCTTTCCCTCGCTCCTCCCGCCGTGCACATCGAGATCAGTGCTAAGTGGTTCTGTTTTCGAGAGGGGGTGGGGAGGTAATTAAAAAGAAAAAAAAAAAGAATGTATAAAATCGAACTTTTATTTATCAACAGTTCATGCCCTGATTAAAAAAAATAGCACCAAGTCTTAACCCAGATTATGCAGTTAAATGTATCGAGCCGGAGGCAGCGTGGCTGTTTGCCAGACCTATGATCCATTAACCTCTTTAGCTCATTGTTGGCAGGCAACAATAGCACACGATTAAATTCTTACATTTTAAAGACAAGCCATTTTCTTTTCATAGTAAACTCCCCTCTCCTATGTTGCAGTTAAAAATAGGGTATCAACAATAAAAATTATAAGAAAGAAATAATACTGTGGGGTTTTAGCTACTGTTTTTCATTTTATGGGCAAAAACGTACTATGCTTAAGGCAATACGTACAAAGGAGGGCATAATAAAAATTCTTCTTTTATAACAAGGATTTTGGACAATTTTACCTTCACCATTGAATTATATACAATTTAGATTTATTATACTAAAGTTTTAGTTCCAGGGTTTTTTTGTACAGAGAGAAACCAAGCATAATCAAAATAAGGGTATCAAAAGTTTCTTTCTTTCCTTCCATGTTGTAGATGTACATACACACATACTCCTTTTAATCCAAAAATATTCTGTGTGAAGTTATATATTCATACAGAAATGTTTGTGCATGTATACATGCTCTTTCTATATATAGCCATTATATAAATAACATGTCTCAAAATAATTTTAAAAATTAGAATAAAAAAGAAGCAAAGCTGAAAACACAGCTCTCAATCCCCTGCTGAGTGCTATAGAAAGTGCTACTACTTGGAGGAGAAGTCATAGAATCACTGATACAAAAAGAACATGAAAGTTACACCTTGCACCTTATTCTTTACACAAACAACTTAAGTAATAGAAATCCATCTGTGGAAAAAAAGAACTACAATGTTTTCTGGGTTTCTCTTTTTGGTGCAGGACATTAGGCTGTGGTCCTAATTGCCCAAATACTTCTTTTAGAAAGTCTGCATTCAGAGAAGTTTAATCTGTCATTGCTAAATCAAGCTGTCTTTCTGGGAGTAAAAGATAGAGTGTGCAAAAGGGATGACCGACCCCATGAGGATCTGGGGAAAAGAAATGGGAAATGTGGTGATGATGATGAAGAGTAGGGATAGCTGTGTGACAACAGTGAATACAAGAACCTTGTATGTTACAGAGGAAGCTGGGCCTATAAACAAATGCCATTTCATGTGGAGGAAGCAGCATAAAAGAAGATCTTAATTCCTCTTGCCATGGTCAGGCTGTACTGTAAAATACATCCTACTGCTCATTAGAGAATGAAGAGTGTAAGACAACAGCTACATCCTCTCAAAATTTCCACACATTGTTTCTAAATCCTCTGTGTTTTAGGAAAAGTCCTCTCACAAACACCAAACTTGTCCTAGGTTCTAGGAAATGCTAAGAGATCTAAATTCATAGGACTCACCCTCCCGAGGAAAGTTTTAGGTGTGTATTTTTTTGTAATGTTAATAAACCCCTCAGACATAGTCAGCTGGCACTATGCTGTCCTCCCCCAAAGAGAGGAAGGCCCGAACTTTTATTGGCTAGTTAATCCAAGCAAATGTATTCTTGATCCTGTTTTCATTAAGATCAGTAACAAAATTAAGAAGTGACTGCTACATTAGCAGAAAATTTTGAGTGTATGAGACTGCCTGACTTCAAGAGCAGATGTTAGGGATGGGAAAGTTAGATTTACATCTACACTGTATAGCGTTAAATGCAGGCTATATTTCCACCTGTTGTAGGAAGAGTAGTCATTAGTAGCCTAAAAATGAATGAGCAATCATTGCTACTGTAGATAATATGTTAAATATGGAAAGCAGATATGTTTTAGCTGGTTGCTTTTTCTCTCTGTTTTCTTCACTAAATCCAAAATGTTTTCTCCTGACCTAAGAGCTGTCTACTGTAGCAAGGGTAAGGTATAAGGTATTACACACACTTGTTTATCTCTGCATATGTTGTGTAGGATAATCACACTGATATTAGCCGAGGTAAAACTGTGAAGTTCCTGTCTATCCAAAATTCTGAGCTTTTAGGTGCAAAAGTAACAGATATTTGGTAACCATAATTTTAAGGGAATAGGAGGTTAAGTGCTCTGTTCTTTAATAAAGTTCTCTTTGCTTCCTTTATATCTTTTTCTGCTACAAAGCCTATTATCCAACAGCTTTATTGTATTCATTTTCAGTACTGTACTGTAACTTGAAGAAGTACCTACCATTTATTACAAACAGGCTTTGATGATAACTAACAAGCAAAACCTGTTCCCTGCAAAACTATATAAAAATAGCAAGATTGAAATGCCCAGACTTTATTACACTTACTATATGACTGCTGGTTTGCAATCTCAATAACCCCTTGAACCAAGTGAAGTTTTGACACTTGAGAGGATTTTCTAACAAAGTCAAAAAGATGGAGAAAATGCCATGAATTGATACAGGATGTCTACTCTCCCACATATATAACACTATGGAAACAGGATGGTAGCCTTTTTAGGTTAAAATTTGAGTTTCATTAATAGTTTTGAAAATTAGACTAGAGTGTTTCTTTATTTGTTATACATCTGATCTGTCATAAATATATGTTGTATGGAATTATATCCCAAATTTTCAAACTTGCATTCTGGTGTGTGTGAAGTGTCTCATATCCCAACTCTTTATTAACTTATAGCAGGGTGACTTACATTTAAAAAAAAAAAAATCGTGCTTTTCAAGAACTTTGTAAAAAGTTAAGGTGTTTCATGATCTTACAAGATTATGTAAGCTTGTGCATTACAATAATAGATAGACTTCTTAAAAATTATAACCAATACATTTCCATTAGATTGGAACTTGCCTTCATAACCGAACAAAAACACGCTTCACTGAATCAGTAAATACTATATGTTTGAGCTGTCTACATATTATTGACTTTTCTGGTTTCTGCAAAGCATTACATCAGAAGTCCCTTCCCCCCAGTGTTTTCATACCAGAAAAATCAATTCAAATCTTAGATATACAAAGCAACAAAGGTAATCTAACCTTGATATATTTCAGAATTTATACAATATCCTTCTTTATTTTGTTGAAGCCCTGCTTTGCAGGCTTATCTTCAGCACCTGAGAGTTTTGACAACTCCTTCTGAATATATAGGAAAACATACTAAACAATAACCGGCTGAGAGGCAGCTTATTTAAAATCATAGGGGAACGTGACTAGCATGTTAAAGAGAGACTTTCATTTTGGGAAAAAAAGAATTCAAAGATTCTAGACTTAAAACCAAATTCTGCCTTCAAACGTCCATGCATGATTCCCTTTAGGAAGAAAAAAGATTATATGCAAAGACATAACATGAATTTTAATGGAAGATCTATGGGTATGGGAAGAGTTATATGGTCATTCAGCACCCACACTAGTCATCATTTTCACAGGTTTATGATGGTTTTTCTACTTTGTTCAGTTCCAAACTAACATACAAGGCCTACTGACTCTTGTTTTCCGTGCAGATAAATATTGACAAAACAGCTGACGTTTGCACATAAGAATAACTCTCATCTACTTTAATATCCATTCAACATTTCTTCCTGACACTTACACTGCCTTTAGCTTACTATAAGTTTGCTAAACTTTGGTGAATCAATGTGAAATTCAATTGTGAATGCTGAATTTCTGTCTCAGGCTTTATGCTTTTTAGCATAACCACCCAAAATGGCTCAGCTATATCTGAGCATGAGATTGAGGGACACTATTTTGTTTTATTTCTTGCTAATATATTCCTAGTAAGGCTTGTTTTTATGAAGATCTCTAGCACCTTCAGGTGTCGGAGAAGACACTTACAAGCTGACAGGGTTTAGTTGACAATAACTTGGTATCTTCATGAAAATTACTTTACATTTTTCCAGTTCATGAACTTTTGGAAGCTCAGTTCACACACGTTAAATAGCACTCTGTTAGAGTTATGCAATTAAATGCATATGTTTAGATGTTCTCCAGCCAGGCACATTCAGAAGTGGCCTGGATTTGTCTCTCCCAATGCTGTTGTTCTTAAGAAAGAGGGTCTTTTTTACCTCTACTCTTCATTTTGTTTAGAGCCCAAGCTGCTCTGAGAAGTAGGCTGTTTCAGTTGACTGCTGGAATACAAGAAGTCTTCCCTGGATTTCTTGGGACTGGGGAGCTGGCAAGGATGAAGTAACAAAGATTTCAATGGTAAAAAATATGAGAGAAAGTTCTGAGACCTGTAAGGCAGTGGTAAGAGACTGAATTCAGATGACTAACTGCTAGGTGCAGAAAAGGAACATGGGAAGAGACAACGGATCTCTGTATGGCAGTCAGATGGGAAAACTATGTATGAAGTTTATAATTTTGGAATGCTGATAAGGAAAAAGAAGAAATCAAAATACTGAAGACTGTAGATGACTAAGTGAAAAGTCAGGTGGAAACAAGCCAGTGAAGATGTGAAGATGTGAATGAAGTCACAGAAGTGGAGAAGAGAGCGAGAGAACTGGAAAAAGACATAAAAGCATAAAAAGAGACAGAAAATTCTGTAGTATTGGAGCATACTGGCATACCGATCTTGGAAAAGAACCAACCATCCCAAACCTTAGCATTTCGTTGTTGTCAATAAATATCTGTGAAACCTGTTGGCAAAGTGTGCTCCTCACTCTCCTCTGGTGCTGCTCTACACAAGGGGTGACCATCTGTTACCATTGTCAAGCCTGATGGTAGCTCTACAGGCAGAAACATACCCTGCAGGTCTAACTTCCCAATCTCAATGATGAATCCTGTTGGTATCAGGCCACTTTTTGAGATACTTGTTTTCATTCTTCTTTGAGCAATAGAAGAGACATGGACAACGGAAAGGAAGAGGAAGAGAGAGAAGAGGGAAAATTATAGGGAAGAAGGGGACCTTTTAATTCTTATTACAATAAAGTGTTGCTGTCAGGTATTAGGCAACATTAGAACTAAGGTAGCCTTCTCTAATGCTATTCAACTTCTTCCTTATTTTTGCATATACATTATAAAACAGTTTAAAATTGCAAAATAGTGTACTGTTTTTTCTTCCACCAACACAGTACATTATCACTGCAGGGGATGATTCCTGCTTAATGACTAAGCAGGTGTATAATACTTTGTTTTATTTTCATTGGGCTTTGGGCAGATCAGACACTTTTTACTGATTTATTTAAACTCTACTGAGAAAAATTATTAATTGCATTTTCAGAGGATTTTCTCTGAAACCAGTCAACATGACATCTGCGTTCCTTAAAAAAAATATTAATTTATTTCACAGTGCTTCCACCATTCCCATCACAGAGGTGAGAAATGAGACATAACCAATTAAAGTATGAGTATCCACCACTTTTGAGTGTAAATGTAAATTATCATTTTACTCTTTGAAAGGTTACTGTATGCTCACTTCAGCTGTGAGGTGAGCAATCCTACAAATTAGACTCAGGTTTTTAAGCAGGGCTTTCAAAACCAAAATATTCATAACTTTTGAGAAGTTCATTTTTGGTGAATTTTCTAGCTTATCACTAGACTTTTCTAGCACTGCAAGGGGATAATATCCCACATTTCATGTCGCCATTCAAATGGTTTAAGAATGAAACAATTGAAATGCAAAGTGAAACTTCTTTCACTGTATATGCTCTAAAAATAGTAATAATAATAAAAGGCAATGAGAACGAAGATGACAGCATTGTTATAAAACTCATCCCACTTGATTCCCAGAGATGACAATGAGAGGTCCTGCAGAAGCAAAAGATATTTTCACAATCTGTGTGCAAGCTACACTGGAACCCACCTATTCTTTAGACTTAGGTCACACCTTGAATGTAGGTTCTTCAAGCATAGTGAAACTCTAAATCCCAGAATTATCTGCTACTTAAAAGTTTGCTGAACATTTATTTTTGGGTCAAACTGGAAAAGTTTATCTACAGTCTAGAAGTGCCTGTAAAATTTCCAGCTTTGAAGCTGACAGCCTACTTCACTTTTGGTGTTGTCATCTCATTTTTTTGAACATTTAAGATATTACACTTATAGGAGGAGAAAGGATCCAAGCAAAGCTAGAGGAGAGGGAAATTGCTTGGAGTTGATGGAGGCTGGAAGCCTTTGCTTCTCTCTCCATATTTTCTAACAACAGCAATGCCAGGATAACCTTTCCTGTTTTCCGTTTCAGTACAAGCATTGAAGAAAAAGTAAAATATGACCATTTCTTCCTTTACTGTTCAAAATAAGAAACTTCTCTTGCTAAATTATGTCTCCAGGGAATTTAAATGGGACATAAAATGTTACAGTTCATTTCATATTCATTTTTGAAGGAACCAAGAAACCAAATCCCTTTATCTTAACAAGGACTGATTGATATACAGTAGGAGGGATGTCCTTTCTCTTTGCTAAAATCCTCAGGTGGGGACTTCTATTTTTGTGAGATTTTGTAAATATCACCAAGTGACTATTTCCTGAATTTATATCTTTTTGGTTAAGATCTTTTTGACAAGGAATTGCTTTGCTAGATAAACAACCACCTGATTAATATGTAATCCTAAAGCAGGTTAGTTAAGGTCGGGCTTGTGGAGAATAAAGTTAAGAGCCCTGGTTTTTGCTCTGTGTCCAAAACCATCAGCAGTTTTCCAAGTCACCAGTTCTTTTGAAGCCATAATATAGACCGGTAATCTGAATTTTGACTGATCCAGGTGCCTACTTGCATCCATACATCTTGTTCACAGTGGAGAGATGCTGCAGAGATGAGGCCTCTTCTCCACTGAATTCAGAAAATCCATCATGCACATCTCAGCGCTCTCTCCTTTCTGATATGTTTCCCTCCTTGGACTGTTGATCCACAACAAGCTTTAGACAATGGAAATAGCTGAATTTCTTTAAATCAAGCTCTAGGTTTTTGGAAAAAAGCCAGTAAATATATACAAGTATATGTTAAACAATGTATTTCAAGTGCTGCCTGTGAGTGTGACCGTTTACATTTGCTTACATATTTAACAGAGCTTTTTCGGAACAAATCCAAACACTTATAATCACATGCTTGGTAAATTTACATTTCATGATACATGAAGCTGGCAGAACTATAGAGAGATAAGTGGCACCTGTATTGCAAGTGACATCCTTCTAGATGCCATATTTAGAAACTGATCTACAAATTAATTTGAATCTTTCATGTCCAGTTTTGGTGATCTGATTTTTGCTTTTGATCAAATTTTTCATAAGAGGCATACATCACTAAGTATATGGGTTCAGTCTCTATATATATAAGTATTAGAGGACCATACATTACACTTTTAGAGTCACTTAGAAGCACTGATGCACCTGGAATCTTCTTGGTGAGAATGGAAGGGTCCTTTGTCATCTCTGCCATTTCCCCCCTTGCTCAAGCATATGCCAAGTAATCCCATTCATAAGTGGATAAGGTCTACCAATATATCTTCCAAAAACTTTCTTCCTATGTAATATAACTGAAAAAAATTTCTTGGTGTAATAGTAGAAGCTTTTTCAATTTCAACTTCAGCACCTTTATGTCCACCTGGAATGTTCTCTGTTTCAGTATTATGATTTAATGAGCTCTTTCTTCTTTCTTTTATTTATCCACTGATGTATTTATGGAGCTCAATCACCTCCCTATTTGCTTCATTTTTCTATATATTTTCCTACCAGAAAAACAGTTACAGGGTCCTTAAAACTGGTCCTTTCCCCCTGTTTTCTTCAATACCCTTCTCTCTATGTGTTCTCTTTCAAGGCTACCTTTACTCACCAGAAATCTCAATGTTGTATTGCAGTTGAGGTTTAACCAGGGCCTAATGCAATGACACCAGTGCTTGCCTGTCTCTGACAGATTCGCCTTATGCAATACATTTTCAGTTTCTGTTTAGATCTTTATTCTGCATCACACTGTCAGTTCATTAATTGAGAGACTGACTGTCACATCCCATTTCTACAAAACATTTCCATCTGATAAGCCTCCAGCATACCAGAGAACTTTTTATTACTAGCTCCATGTGCATGACCTTGCATTTCAATCTACTCCTGTTTCTGTTCATGCACATCTTTTGGTATTCATTTCTGGTCTCCTCTGTCCTACCTTCCACAGGCATGGTTTATCATTATGTATCTAAACCGGTGTTTGATTGAAAGCAATAAACCAGATGAGTTCCTAGAGTGTATTCTGCAGAACTTGACTAGGAACCACCTTGATTCTAATATCTGAAACCTTTGTATGCTGCTATCCCTGAAAATGCATCTTTGCCATCTTTGCCAATATTACAATTTCTATTTTAATTGCAATACCTTTTCTAGATATATCAATACTATATCAAGTGCTACAATATCAAATCCAATGACTTAGTAGAAAAAGCCACTACAACATCTGAGGAAAAATGTTATATTGTCAAAGATGTAAATGGATAAAGAAAAGAAATCTCATAATACTTCTCTAGGACAGAAGAAATGGTTGTAGTATTGCTTTTATTGCCATGAAAATGTTTGGGAAAAAACAAACAAAACAAATAAACCACCAAACCTATTTCTGTTTGCTTAAATATATAGACAAAACTTATGATTTGGATTCTAGAATAGGTAAATATTAAATAATATGTGGGATTTTATGAAATTAAGGTGATCCTTTCTAATTTTCTGCTTGTGTATGACTGTAACATTCTCAAAAACTTACCTTTTGAGCTACACTTTTCAATGAGTTAGGTGAACCCAAGTTCTTTCACTGAAATGCTAGAGTGATTCTCTCTGATTTCACTGGAATCAAAATCAATTAGCAGTAATTAGTAAGGTACTTTTTGAAAAAATTATGAAATCAAAATGTGTCTCATCATAAGAGAGAGATAGTAGTCCAGGAATTTCCACAGGCATTTAATTTGTTTTGAAAAGCTTTAAAGCAGTGGTGACACAAAGAATAAAAAAGGTCTTAGAATTAGGTCCAGGAATTGGTCTATAATATACAGTAGCATCATAAATATTATTTGAAGTCCTGTAGGCAGGATTACTATGTTGGACAATGATTATACCATGTTCATGTAAGAACTTTTTCCCAGTTAATTATGCATCTCAAAACACACTTTTATATAATAAAGAGCATATGTTGTTTCCTACCCACTTCCATTATGTTTTCTGTCAACATAATTCATGTATCTGTATTTCATTTGTGACTGTTCATATATATTGCACAGAGTTTGAAATGGATTATTAAAACACTCATGTACTTTGTATAATTTCTTTTGTACACATCCGCGTGAACTGCCAGCATAACCAAATCTTGAAGGGTTTTCTTTTTTCCCACAGCCCAAGCTTTCCTTTTTAGCTTTATACATGTATATTTCCCACAGAGAAACAAATGTTCTCATATTCAGCCCAAATAAGCCTTTTAACAGGTGTAAGTTTTGCTTATTCTCATCAGAGCAAAATTAGATATTAATTCAATGCCAAACAGAGTTTACAAGAAAGTAATTCAGACACCAGATTGCAAAGTGCTTTTGAGTGCCCCTGCACTATTTCCATACAGAGATTGGTCTCTTAACACTCTGAAGGGAAAGAGCTATAGAATTCACTGTGGAAATATGGAGAATATTTCTTCCTGTTAATTTATGATGGTGAATTGGCATAATGAGGGATGACAAATAGGTCTTTTCTTTTTCATCCACACAGCGCATCCCATTAAAACGTGAATATTTTCTGTATGAGAATCAAGAGTAACACACTTAATTACACAAAAGCCGTGTATCATATGTTGAGAATGTTATATGGAGAGCAACAGAAAATGTATTGTGTACTGCTGAATAAGGTGTTAAAGGGGCCTAAACTTTGAAAATAAGCCTCTGTGGTGTTTGAACTTATTAAGAATATTTTTTCTTTTAAAAAGTGGAAAAATTATATAAAGACTTTGTTTTGAGCTTTTCTTCTATCCCATAGAGTTGAACTTTTTCCTGTCAGTACAAATTAGAGATTGGTACGCTGAAATATCCATACCTAATATTTAACAATAATATGTTCAGTGTAATATAAAAGTATGTAATGATAGTTATATCATTATATATAAGATATATATGTCGATAATATACGATAAAATATGTAGATTGTTCATTGTTCTCAATATGCATATAAAATATTCACATTTACTAAACACATAGTAAAATATATATGAATTCAAGTCTTCATTGCACTTGTTTAAAGTAAAATGGACATTAATTTAGCCTTGCTTGTTTTAATTCCTGTCTAGAAGCTCACTATGAAACTTCACAATTTGCCATGTTACTTGCAAATAAAAGTGATAATGATTAACATTGCTCATTCCGTAAAAAAACAGGTTCATATTAATAAATTACAGCAGACAAAGCCCAATTTTTTCATGCTATATGCAGTTATAGATATTTGATATGGTTTTTTGATATCTATCTTTTACCAGCAAGCTAAATAGATATAGAGTCAAAATATAGGGAAGATTTCAATAGTTAAAGCATGGCTAACAGTATTAAATATTGAATTTTCTTATTTGATTTCCTTAATCATGATACAATTTTTATTGTGTTTATGTCCAACAAGAAGTGAAAATTACCATACATAATGTAACAAAGCTAATCTCTATGAAGTTTGAAATAAATACAGTATTGAAAAAAACTCAACAAATAAATTAAATGTGCTCAACTGAAGTTTATGCTCTTCTGCATGACAGCATTTCTATCTGTTTCTATTTTTTTCTTGTTTTTTATATATATATCAAAGAATAAGAAAACAAAGTGTTATATTTGGTTGATTGGATAATTCTCTTCTTTACCTAAGCACAGATTTTTGTAAAGGGCACTGGGACTTCAGAAAATATACCTACTTGTGGCTTAGTAAACTCACTGAAGAGCCACTGAAGTGTATGATCATCTTAGGCCATTTTTTGGTAGAGAGAAATTTTGGTAGGATGCATGGAGCATTACTTATCTATTGTTTCTACTGGAGAATTTTTGACCTGGATTCAGGGGTTTTTACTCTTTCAGATTATTTCTAGCTGTTTCTTATGTTTTACTTCACTGACAAGGGAGGAGCAGCTGTATTGTAGTGACAACATTGCAAACATAAGAACCCAACATTCATTGCTGCCTTAATCTAAACAGATGTGTTCACAGGTTTTCTAACAGCCTGATTTGTATCTGAAAGCATTTTCTTTTGCATCATGTTCCTTCCCTCTGCTTTGTCTTGTTTAAACAGTCTTATAATTGTAAGGTTTATAGGGCACTACTACTTCACAAACTAGTTAGCTTAAATGAAACTGAAGCTAACATGACAACAGTTGCAAACCAAGTGTCATTTAAATACTTTTTTTTCTACTCCTTGCATGCACAAGATTATACATGATTTAAAGAACTACCTGGATGCCTGTCTTGCAAGTACCCAAACACCTGAAATGCTTTATTTTATAGAATAAAATCACATCTTCTCAAAGAATCAAGCTGTAAGAAAGCTTTATGATCCATCAAGACCCACTGGCACAGAAGTTTATCAGCGTGTGGAAGGTTTGGCTTAACAAAGTAAGGTAATTTAATAGGTCTAAACCTGCTGTTTTCTTTCAGCAGTTATTTCAAATTCTTTGCAGAAAGCAATGTTGTTCCATTTTACTGTTCAGGGTCCTATATTTAAAGAGCTTTGTCATGTATGTCTGCTACAAGAATTCTCTTTTGAGTGCTGACCCTTAGTAGTTCATAAATCTTTTGGATTTATGTTATAATTTTATTTGAAGTCATCATACAAATTGATATATTTTGGCTTAATGCAATTTAATAAAAATCCTTTAGATCACTAGTTCTTATTCCCTTCTTTTGTGTGTCCACATCATCTTTTAGTGCCTACATTTAATGATTTTCACTGGCTCTGAGTATATTAAGTGAATGTACTACTACATAACAGTCAGAGCATATCTGAATGCCTTTAGCAATCTCTCTCTAAAATGCAGGTATCAGATTAATGCCATGAAACCACAGACAGCATTTGAGGTCAAGCCAGTGTTTGAAGATCAGAAAAAATGGGGGTTATAAACTCAAGAAGAATGGAATAACCCACCCTAACCACTGGTGTGGAGCTGCATAGTCAGGGAGATGTCAGCACTGAGGGAAGTTAGTCAGCTATGGATGACTGTGAATAAAGTCTGCTCATTTGAAAGGGCTGCTGATGACACCTCATGAGTAGGGTGCACTTCACTGAATGAAAAACCCAGTTGTTATGAGAGGGTTGTGTGTGTTGTCCAGTGTTTGTGATGCTGAGGGGAAATTCTGCCAGCAGGGTGAGGGGCTGAGTGGGTGAGCTGAAGCACTTGAACAGCCAAATGTGACAATGGTTTTACAGCCTGACAAGGCAATGCTCAGCTGAGAGAGGCCTTCAGAGAGCACCTGTGAGCAAAATTCTGCAATTACAATGCATGTAACAGAAGGGTGGTTTTGTCCCCACTATTTCTTGGCAAATTAACAACTAATAATTAATGGGTTTATTCTGTGTAATTGGCACAAAGAATGAAGGTACTAATTCACAGCGTGTACAGCTACGGTGAGACATATTAAGCTCGGGCAGAAGTGATAGGGTGGAAAGTCACTGATACCCTTGAACACCAGCAGGTATCTAACCCCATGTATCAATAAGCCCATGTAGCTGCTGCTGCTATATCAAACAAATCAGAATTTTCTCTTGCAGCCTGAACTGAGTGGCAATATTGTCTGTAAAATTTCAAGGGTGCTTACTTTCATTGTGAATGATAATATTTCTTCATGACTGTTAGAAATGGTCAATCTATTACGTTTATTTTGTGTCATATAGTGTCTTTTTATGTGTCTCTCACTATGTATCTGTTCATTCCTTTAATATTTAGTATGAAAGTATTATAGTAACACAACAATCAAGGCAGAAAGTAAGGTTTTGAAACATAATGACAGGCACAATAAATATTTATTTTTCATATTATGGCATGTATGTCTTCTTGAAATAATTATATACAGTTTTCACCAAAGAAGTGATATGTTGCTTAAATAAGTCCACTCGAGCTTATTGTAAATGGTATTTTTGCGGCTTGCTTCCTTATGTTTTGTCATTCTACACTTGATTTATAAAGAGATTCATGGAAAGTCATAATTATTTTAAGAAGGCAGCAGGGAAAGTGTTCCTTCCGTATGTCTATAAATCTTTACTTACACTCTACAGAGAACTCTGCTCTCTATGTCTGCTTTAACAGAGTAAGAAGAGTATATCATAATGCCTTGAGTTGTCAGAGATTCAGGAATCTTCATAATATGAGATCAAAAGTGGAGACAATTTCATTGTAATAGTCCTGGCAGCAAAGAAAAAAGGATACCAATTCAGCTGGCACACTGATATGATAGCAAAGGTATGTTCTTTTGTAGAGTTAAAATATGTGTGGGATTGGAATATGTGTATATATATATATATATATATACATATGCACACATACATGTAGACACACATAGACACACACATATGTATGTATAACTAGGAAGCTAGAAAAATCTGAGACAGAAAAGGAGATGACTACTGAAAAGATGGTCTTCTTTAGGGATAATATTTCTGAGAGTATGCAGAAAATAAAATTTTCCCCTTTCTGAATGATAAATAGCTGCCTTTCAGAAGAAGAAAACACTCTTCCTGATGAAATCCACAGCAGATAGCACTTGGGCTATTGCTTTTCATTCCGCTAAACACATTTTCAAAAGACAATTTTCCTTTTTCTCTTCTGCAAGGAACTATGCCTTTGTAGGGCTTAGAGCCTATAAGAGGAAAGGTATAGTTCTGGTGGTTACATATCGACACAGATTTATTGTGATTATTAGGGAATTTATTTCACTGAAATTTGGAGAAGCGTGTAAACAAATATTTGTCAGGAATGTTTTAAGTGCAGCAGGTTTGAATAGCAGTTAAGCTAAATGATTTTTTATGGTCCTTCCCCCTTTTACTAAAAACTCCCTATGAGATCATGCTGTTAAGTAAAAACACCTGAAAACTGTTGATCAAAAACACTTTGTTTTAAGAGCAACACAATATTTATTGTCTCTGTTTATGTAAAGTCACCTTATGGTCATTTGTAAAGAATAAGTTGTTTCAGAATGGAAATCAATAGTTTTAGTGGCTGCTTTGCAAGACAGGTGCATTGCACAGTAAGCACTGTATTCTGAGTGCATATCATAGAATCATAGAATGGGTAGGGTGGGAAGGGACCTTAAAGAGTATCTAGTTACAAGCCTCTTGCAGTGGGCAGGAATGCCATTCACTTCACCAGGTTGCTTGGGGCTTCATTCAGCCTGGCCTTGAGCACTGTCAGGGATGGGGCATCCACAACTTCTCTGGGCAACCTGATCCAGTGCCTCACCACCCTCACAGTAAAGAAATTCTTCCTAACACCTGATCTAAACCTGCCCCTGTCATATTAAAACCATTGTCCCTTGATGTGTCACCATCTGCCTGTATAAAATGTCCATCTTCCTCCTTTTTGTAAGTCCCCTTAAGGTACTGGAGGTCTCCTGGGAGCCTGCTCTTCTTCAGGCTGAACAATCCAAGCTCTTCCAGCCTGTATTCATAGGAGATGTATTCCAGCCCTCTAATCATCTTTGTGGCCTCCTCTGGACTCAAACAGGTCCATGTTCTTCTTGTGCTGGGGACTCCAGAGCTGGATACAGCACTCCAGGTGGGGTTTCATGAGGGCAGAGTAAGAGAGGAGAACCATGTCCCTCCACCTGCTGCCTACTTCTCTTTTGATGCAATCTAGAATGTACTTGGCCTTCTGGGCTGTGAGAGCTCATGTCCAGCTTTTTATCCACAAGAACCCATGTCATAGTAATGATATGAGTTGAGATGAAAAAAAAAAGTTTGAAATATTTTATTTGTTGGATTCTGACATATAGACATTTCATTTTCATATTTTCTTTTTTAACAAACAGCAGATTAAAGTAACAAAAAAAATCTAGAGAATGCTGAGAAAGGTAAAAATTAGGTCAATCAGATAAAACAGGTGGGGTGCCCATATATTTTTGATGAATTCCAGTCTACAGTTTTCAGACATGCAAAAGAAAAATTGCATGCCTTAGTGATTATATAAAGAAAGCTTAATCCATTGTTATAACATACTTAATGTATAGCTCTCTCTCTCTCTTTCTTTTCCTTTATTTTTGTCCACCAGCAGTATGAACTAAGAAAAACTAAGTTTTGTCACACTCCTGCCTCATCTTTTTTACTTTATGGTTTAAGTACGAAAAACACATGTAGTGTAAGGATGTATTCTCCCTGAGTGAAAAGTTTGCAATAAAATCTCTTTTCTTTACTCTGGGATAAAATCTAAGAGTATTCTTTAATACTTTCATAATGGTGCTGCAACTGAAAAACTCATCAACTTACATGTGGGAGATTTATTCCTCGTGTTAAATCACATATTACTTTTGTTACCTGAAAAAAATATAACAAGGAATAATTTTGGTGAACACCTAAACTGACAGTTTAGGAAAATTTGTAATCTTCTGGTTATTGTAATACAGTATATTTATAATGTTCAGTATTATAGCATGAAACTTTCCTCTTAGTAAACTGAATATTAGCCTTCCTTTATAAAAGGTCCACATGCCAAAATTTATTTTTATAGCAAACTTTTAATAAAAATTACTGTTAATATTCTCCTGGTGCCAAAGAAAAATATTCTATATATAGTTTATGTATGCTTAAATTCAGAAAAGATAATTATGGGTATCAAAAGTACTAAATATGTATCTAAAGTCATTGAGTAAAAAGAATCTCTTTTGCTATTTTACCTCTTTTAATTTTCAGAAGCTTTTCAAAATCTCAGTAGAAAAAGACACAGCTGTTACAGTCCTCCCTCATGATTGTGCAGCTTTGATGCACCACAAATGAGTTCTATCATATAAAATACCTTTGCCCAATTAATACCTAACCCAACTACTGCCAAGACAAGGAATTTGTCTCTAAAGACACTGATTGAGTGATAGAAAAAGTAGAGAAAGAAAGAAGCACTTGACGTCAAAGTAGAGCAGAAAATTGTTTAGTTAGGGTCCTTTTTTTCTGCAATGTGCAATTAGAGTTGTTGGTTCCACTGATTAGAGAGACTAGAATTCCTGAGATCTAGCCAAACATGATTGCCATAAACTTGTGAGACCTTGGTTTTGTAAGACTGTTGCTACTTGTTAGCCTAATTTGCAATCTTGGTTCTGTAATCCATCTCCTATTATTGTCAATGACTTGGTTAGACCTGGTCACTTTTGATATTATGAAAGTGTCCTGAGGTGTTAAGTAATGATTGTTGCCCTTAGAAATATTTACATGACTCTGGTGATTTTACCATGTTTGTTAAAGAAAGATCAGGATATCTTTCACTGCCTCAAAGCGTTTCTTATATTCAGCTTAATTACGTTCAGACATAGTTTTCTTTTTTTTTTTTACTTCCTAAATGTCAGCCTTACATAGAACACTGGAAACATGTTTATATCATAGATCTAAGTCTATGTCCCAAATCTTAAAACTGCAATAACATCTTGTATCAGTCTTGGCCCTGCTGAAGACAACAGCTAGAATCAAATCTGTCCAGCTGAAGAATATGGTGTAGCTGCCGTTCAAGTTGGGACATAGCCCTTCTCATACTCCAGATAGATGTGCCTTAGAAGTGTTTGTTCCTTAAGATACAAAATCATTACTGAAACAGATCATTCGCCAAAGGTAACAGGACTTGCATTTTTCTAAGGACTATATACACGACACATATGTGAGACTAAGATATTTCCATCTGCTCTCAATTCTAAGTACTCAGCTTCCAGAAAAAAATCAAACTTTGCAATATATTTTCCTTAATATCTATCTAAGTATTGTTTTTCTTAATTAAAAAAATGCAACCTGATAATATTTTGTATGTGTGGGTAGTTGAATATATAAACAGAAAAGAAAAACCTTGTGTTCAACCATAACAGGCTTTCAAAGCAAACTCAAAGAAACAAACATCATATGTCATGATTTTTATTTTTTTTTAATGACATGCCAAACTGTTCAAGTTTGGCATTTCATTCTTCTGATGGTAAGATAGCTTCTAAGACGTACAGCTCTCCCATATAAGTGATTTAGGCAAGATTGCAGTGTGGAGCACTCAAAATGGAATGAACAACCAGTTCAGAGAGAGGAAGAGTGGGTTTCTAACATGAAAAATTGTCTGCTTCCTCGAATTTTACCAGTCATGTCATGTAACATTAGACAGAGTAATAGAACATTAGCTGTGTAATGAGACATGACTGCTAAAATGTAAAGAAGAATGCACTTTGAGATTGGCTAGTCCTGTTGAAAGTGATAGCTTGCATCTAATCTGCAATGCTCGTAGATATTATGCAAACCAGCTGTTTGTGAATTCCAGATCATTTGGAAACTGGAAGAAGTGTCAGATACTTTATCAGCTTCTCAAAATATTTCCATATCTTGCTTTTTATTTCTAGATAACAAGAGGTTTTTGAGAAACAAAATTATAAGTTATCTTCATTTAATACTTGACAGTTTTCTTACATCCTTTGGGTCAGAACTTCAATTGAATTATAATAGTGTTTCTTTTACTGAAGTCAGCAGATTTTCAGACATTTGAACAACTTTAAATTTACCCTGTTTTAGAGGTGCAGTGGTCTAAAATTTCATAGTACTTAACAAAGTAGCAGCTACCAATGTTGGTCCAAAATAATTTTTACCTTGTTATGAGATGATGTTTCATTGCAATTAAAATATTGCATAGAAAGTCTTCAGAGAAATTTTATCCAGAAAGAGGAACGTAGAGATTTTAATTTCTGATTATTTTGAGTAATGCACTGAATAAAGACCTGACTCTTGAACATCAAGATGTGAAGCATGCTCTCAATCTATTGAGTTACCAGATATTCTAAGGCATGCTAGATGTTCTCTCTTCCATGACAGATAACAAAAGGTTTTCTTTCCTTTCCCCTCTCAATCACTAGTAAACAAGAACTAATTTCAGACCACTGATAATTTTGTGTGTTCTGACTCTGGGTTTCAACCATATCACACAGCAAATCAAACCAGCTGTTTCAAAGTCTAAACATTTCTAATATTTTGCCTTTGCAGTACTACTGCTTACTGCACAAATACTCTGCATCATATGGGAAACTCTTAGAGCTTGATCACATCCATAATTTTTGTGTCTGGAAAGGGAGAACAAAATGGCTGGCATAACTGAACTTTAAGAACTAGGCACTAGATCTATGTTTAGGCTACATTGATTAATACTGCGATGATAAATGGTGAAAATAATCCCATCAGTGGGAATATGAGATTGATTTTGTCAGAACAAAGAATATTTGAAAATGGAAAGTTTACATGTATGGTAATGTACACCTAGAGACAGCCAAGAGATGAAAACTTCTAATGCTATCAAATCAATCTGCTCATTATGTCCCTTACATTTAATATTTAGGAAAATAACTTTACTTTCAAGTACTCCAGTTTATTCAGAGTGCTCCTGTTTCAGTAAGATATATGAGCTAAGCAAACCTAGCTTCCTCTGAAATCACTAGGAATAGTCAATCTCAAAAACAGCAACTCAAAACAGAAAAATAAAAACAAGAAAAAAAAGACTGATTTTTGCAATTCTGATTGAAGATGAACATTTAGAAGGAAAATGGAGCAGACTGTCTATGAACTGTTATGTATGTAGCTTTTGTGAAAGTTTCGCATTTATTAGTTCTGTGCAATTACAGTCTTATATATCTGTACCAGCCATAACTTAGCATCAGTGTAGATGAATTGCCAATACTTGGCTTCCTCTGAGCAGAAAATACCAAATTGCTGAGCTGAATTATACTGACAAGAAATGTACAAATTTTCAGCTGTTCTGTCTTTATTTGCATCTCAGGAATCATATTGCTAGATCTTCACAGAGTATCTTGAAAGAGTACCCCTTTATGACTATATTTTTCCTACATATACTTTTTATTTAAATTGAAGTTGTCTCAACTCACATTTTTAATAGTAGTGAAATCCTTTGGGTTCTTATTAGATGGAATCTAAGCACAAAATTCTCTCGTGCTCTGCTGTACAGATCTTTGAAGGGTAAAGAAATCTCTTTTATATTTGCAGTTGTGGTTACAGATTGATATGCTTATGTCTTTATGTTGCCAAAATGACAAAGTTTTATATATGCAGTTGCAGTCACACTCCAGCCAGCAAAAAAAGTGAGAGAAGAAACTAATATATGTTTTTTTTCAGATCCTGATTTACACTTCTGCAGAGAGACCTCTTAGAATTTGTTTTCATAGAATGGATTTTTTGTCCAAATTCTGATCTGATAATTTTTTTGTTTGATTGGTTGGTTGGTTGGTTGGTTGGTTTGAGGGGTTTGCATTTAAATATACAGAAGCAGAAGTCTGGGACTGCATTGACAAGGCAGCTTATCAAAGTCAAGAAGAAAACCCATTACAAAACCTGTATGACTTATGATGTTGACCAGTGGCTAACTATAATGTCCAGACTAAGTGAGAGTTAGAGATATCTGTCATTTATAAAAAAGAAAGAAGAAAAATAAAGTGTTTTGGAGAAAAAAGGGGTAAGAATCTTGGTTGCTAACCTATGTAATTGCATTAAAAAAGTATCTTTTTTCCAACTAAAATCTAATTATAAAGATGATGACTATAATTATTATTACTATTTACAGCGGTAGATGCACACACACTTTATTTTCAGGAGATTCCATTGTAGGATTACTAATGAAATATGCAGTGATTTTTGTGACAGTGTAACATCTTACAAATCATCATGCAATACAGAGATACAGAGTCTTTCTCACTGAAAGCAATAAAATAAAAACAAATAAAAATCTGGGCCACATAATTGAAGTTCCTCTTCATTATTCTGACATTAACTAGCCTCAGGCTTTAGAATCTGCTCAATTGTAATGAATTGTTGAGATTTCAGTCGGACCAAGGAGAAGATAACACCTCATTGTACTTTGTTGTTTGCAAGATTTTAACAAAATAACATCTGCTCTCTTATATTGTGGATGATTTAATTTTTAAACACTTGTTCCCAACCTTTAATTTTCTGCAAAACAACCACATAAATTATTAATTCATCTATATTTCCTCAAGGCGAGCTAGACTTAAAGTCCTTCATAAATATTTAAGAATTCTATTGCAAAATAAACAAAAACTTCCACTTAACTTTTAATTGCAAGTCCCCAAAACCAGCAACAGCATCATCAACAACAGTAAAGAGAAAGATTTCAGATAGAAGCACATTTTTGTGAAAGGATCCAGCCTTTTAAACTTGTGGAAATTCAAGGTGTTTTTGCACTCAAGTTTGTAAAACATGCATTTCAATAGCAACAAACATCAGAAAAAAAAGGACCAATGTTCACATACAATCCAGTCTTGACTTGAAAATCTCCCTCATGGTTCCCAGGAGCATGAAGTGCAATGCACGTGTGTATATGCATTTTCCAGGAATACATCTGCCTTTATTCATGAAGAGCATTATTCAGGCCCAAATCTGAGTCGCTGTTTAATTCTGGCCCTGGATCTGAGAAGTGAAGGCAGACGCAAGCTTCAGGGCTAGCCTAACATAATTTCAGCTGCCAACTCCTCCCCTTTACCCAAAGGAATTGTGCTAATAACTATGGATCACTGCATTTGCTATTTCTCACCCCCTCACCAGAACAGTTCTCACCTCTTGGAAAAACAGAGCTCTCTCAACCCTTTGGAGTGAGATCACAGCAAAATTAAGATCTGAGTTGTGTGAATGCAACAAATTTACTTATATATAACATATATATTTATAAACACATGTAAATTTGTATATAATGTTATATATATATATAGACATATAAATTTTATATACTATTTTCTTTTTGAAAAAACTGTGTATTTTCATAAAATTTGTCAGGATTTTTCCCCATGTCATACACGAGAAAAGCACTACAGAACTGTATTTCAATGTTTTCATGTTTCAGTATTACTTTGGGATAAATTTAATACTTTGAAAATATTTTTGGGTTGAATTTATGTGTTTAGACATAAAAATTATCTTAAGAAACTTTTTTTCACCCCCTAAGATAAGTGATTCAGTGATTATCTCATTTCATGTAAGAAATAATTTTATGGAGACAGTAACTATGCAAAAGTTAAGTATTCCAAATGAAGGAAAAGAAAAAAAAATTGCTATGAAAGGTAAAAAAAAAGTCAGCATTTTCAGGTTTCCTCTAGAAATAGAATACTCCCTTAAAAGGTAAAACTTGATTAAAAATCCAATTTTGTGCATAAAAGTGGAGAACTCTAAATACTCTATATAATATGGAAGAGCTCAGCTATGGCCACTTTTGCTGTTTGCTTTTTCTTCCAGTCTCATGTAGAGCACTTTGGCTCTTCCCCACAGACATGGACTCTTTGGTTCTGACTATGCTCTCACCTTTTCCAGTGCTGTCCAGAACCAAGTCCAAGGAAGTACACAAAATGCAGGGAAGTGAGAGTGGAGTAAAGGAGATTTAAAAGGGGCTCATGAAAGTATTCCTCCTGCCTTGCCATATGGATATTGATTTCTCCCCCTCAGGCTGAATATAATTGCCTTCTCTAATTTAGCATTGATCTACCCACCTAAGTTTCTTAAAGCACTGCACAGGCATCAATTAAATTGTTCCTAATACCACCTTTGTGAAGTAGGATAGATATAATTACTCACACTTAGATGATGGTGAGGGGTGAAAAGTGATTTGTCCTGAGCTACACAGTGAAACAAGCCAGGAATAAAGCATGAGACAATTATATCCTGCCATGTGCCCGTTATCAGATCATTCAGAGTTTTTCAAAAGACAAAATATTTGCTCACCTAATGGCTTGGGATTCCAGTGAAACATACCTGGTTAGATAATGAGTGTACTATGACTGCTGCTAATCATATCAGATGTGCCTATTGCCTTGACTCCTCTCCTTTGTGCGATTTTTCCACTGTCTTAGTTTTTGTCTGTTTTGATTCCATCCACTCTGCTTAAAATGTAAGAGGCTTTTATTTCCTATGGTTCAGCTCTGGGCACTTGATTGTTGATTTGTTCCCTGATAAGTACTTTTATGCTGTATTATATGCAAAAGATAACACTTCTTGCTGCTAAGGATGACAAATATGGTTTTACTGCTCTGCGTTTTAATGTCATTTTATTTAGCAGTTCAAGAGAAATCAGCTAGGGTGCTGATGAGGAGAAACAAGTGCAAAGTATTTCATATACACATCTAAGAGTCCAGAAAAAATAAAAGCTCTAGCATATTTACTATGAAAACCCAATGCTAAAGCAACACATGGGTTAGAAAATTCTTTGAATCAGATAGTAGCAGTAAACCAAAGTCTGCTTAGATATCAGATTTAATTTAGACATCTTCTCTATGAAATATATGACTTGTAGTCAATGAAGGAAAAAACACACACATACGGAAAACAAACCCCAGAAAAAGCCAACACTGCCCTCCACCTGGCACAATATTACAAGGCTTGTAACCTGCACAGGGGCACACATTTACAGATTTGTTCAAATGTAAGGTGGACCTGACCTTTGCCCTTCTGATTCAAGCTTTATCTGAGAGAAAACCATATTGATATTGGAAAGCTGTACAATATGTAGGAACTTTAATTATCAGCTAGGCTATGCTACCCAGTGCTTCCACAGAGAAACCACAGGAATGTCAATAACTCAGTACTTATTATTTGACTTCATTTCGTTACACTGTTTGACTTGAACAATATAAGTCTTTGCATTTTTGGCCAAGAATTTCCTACTTCAAAGAATCCCCTCTGGGTGACACTTAGGGCCCTGGTTAACTTTAAACATGTTCATAATATGATTCAAGTTGCTTTAGGCATGCTAAAAAATTAGGGATATAGAATACAAACTCTTTAGGCTGTTTCTTCCAAAGCATACATTTTTCAGCATAGGAGATACAAGAGATAGCAATGAATTCACTCTTACCTCCTGATGAAGCAATGGAAATTAGGAATACTTTCCTTGCTCTGACCCTTACAAATATGCAATGTATTATTAAAAAAAAAGTGGTGGTTTTGGATTTTGTTTTAATTTTGTTCCATTTTTGTTTGGGTGGTTGGTTTGGTTTGTTTTAAATAGGACATAGGCACATAATCTTCTTCCAATAGACTTCAGTTTGAAGACATGTTTATTCTTGGGTGAGGCCTTCCCATGAAGGTAAGGATTTACAAAGGATCAAAGGGTTGCAGGCCTAGTTTTTAATTTATCCACAAATTCACAAATATATAGTCTCTGTATGTCTGTTATCTATATGATGATATTCTACTGTAAGAATTCTGGACTCTTTAATCCTTCCAAGTGGTGGGCTTTGGGTAAACTGTCCCACTTGTCTACCACTAGCCTACATGTACATCTGACAAAACTGCATTGTGAAGGAAGTGTCATTATTTTTATAAGCTTACCTATCTTACAACACAATGAATAATCACGTCTGACACTAAACAGAGAAAATATAAGATTATCACAATCTGTTGGTATTTACTGCATTTTAAGCTCTCCTTGAAACACATCTGAGTCCCAAAATGCACAATTACCATGAAGCTCCAGCATGCAGCACTTAGTGAAGGAATTTCCCCATGACTCCAACATCACCAAAAAAGAAAGAGAAGCAAGAGAAGCAAGAGAAGCAAGAGAAGCAAGAGAAGCAAGAGAAGCAAGAGAAGCAAGAGAAGAAGAAAGTTTTTCCATTGCATTCTAACTTCCTTGTCTGTGTAGACACTGCCTTTTCTTTCGTCCAGACTTGAATGAAAGAGCTTGTACTGCCCTCACATAGAAGTTGCTGTCCTGCCTACCCTGAAAGTCTAAGGAGAAGGTTGCCTCTAAAGTAACTAGTCTAGAAGAGTCAATATTGCAAGTGAATTTGTTGCATGGAAATATTACTTCTGCAATAATTTTTTACTCTCAAGTAACAATAAATTTTGGGGATGTATATTATCAGTGGTCAAATAGCACATTTTGTTTATATACTATTTAAAAATGGATCTGTGCCAGCAAGTGAAATTAAGTAAGAAATGGAGATAATTGCTATTGTTAATAATTTTCAGAATGAAGTGGGGAAATTAAACTTAATGTATGTCTATATCTATCCATACACACATAGTATGTAAGAAGTAAGTACAAGTAATTAAATGCAGCAAGTTATTTGTAAAAATAGCAGTAAAAAATCTTCGGCTTCATGGCATTTTCCGGGAGGTAAGGCAGATAATATCTTTCCCTGGTAAAAGTATCCCAGTCAAAGAAAACATTTAACAGCAACATTACCTGCAGCCCATACTATGCAACTGTAAGCATCACCTCAGCTGTGGAACAGTTGGACATATTCATAGGGGCTTTTTGATAACCCCAGGACATAATGTGTTCTCTGATCATTTACAAGAAATAGGAATGCTTTTCATATGCATGACCTACCACGCATTTTAACTGGGAGAGGAAAAGTACTTATCAAGATAACACTGACAGGTGGCAGAGCAACTTGAACAGTACAAGATAGAAATTCCCAGCCAGAGGGTAGCAAGAGAAAATGAAATAATGCTGACTGGTGTAAGCTGATATGTCTCCAGTTACAGCATCCTGATTGTGCGAAATAGGACATTGGGAGAGACTTGGATTGATAATGATGATAATTCTTATTTCCTCCCCACTGGAGTTCCTTTATTTTCCTTACAGTGTTTTTGAACACTGAATGCAATCATGCATTGTGCAGCAACATTCGGGGTAACTTTAAGCAACTGAGAACAGCAAGTTTTGCCCTTATCTACTTGTAAAAGAACAATCATTAGATTCTGAATCATGTGGCTCCAACTAATCTGCTTAAAGGAATAAGGTACTTTTTAGTCATCCTGAGTCATGGTTCCCTTTTATATAGTTTTCTATTTGTCACATTTTCTTTTACCTTCTCCATGACCCGAATAAGGTAAAAATAACTCAAGGATGGTGCATTGTCCTTAGTTTGTTAGCAGTTAAGTTTAAAATAAGTTCTCTGTCTTATACCTTTTCACCACCAAACAAAATCGGAACCCTAGTTAGACTAAGATCTGAACCTTTATTATGATGTCATGGGGTTTTTTGCCTTTTTCTTTTTTTTTTTTTTTTGAGAGAGAGAGAACACTAGTATTTGATAGATGTAAAGAGATGGATTTTCCTAAATTTTCTCTTCAATCTTACTGCTCTGTAATGAAAGTGCTTCACTAAGATTACTTGCAAACTTCATCAACACATTTTAGATGCTTTTGACTATGTTTCTAAATCAAAATAGTCAGAAATTCAATTTCACCGCTGTTGTGGTTTTGAGCCACCCACAAAGCTCCCACGAAAAGCTGCTTCCCTTTCCCCTCCCTCTGCTCAGCTGGACAGGGGAAAGGAATTTCTTCCAAGGTGAGATAAGGATAGTGAGAG
>VZRZ01000509.1:153850-177595 GCA_013398175.1 Climacteris rufus | reverse complement strand
TGCACAAGTCATTTTTCCCTCTTGGCAAACAGCCCGCCCAGTCACTGCTGCCCGCTCTTCCTCCCAAGGCTGGCCTGGTCCAGACTTAGGGTGAGGGTGAAACAAGGCTTTTTTTACCACAAATTACTCCCTCAGTCCCTGGAGCAAAGGCCTTGTTATCTGCGTCAGTCCCCCTCCAGACTACAGTCCTTCCTCTAGGATTCCATCCCTCCTGCTCTGGCGTGGGGTGGATCTCAGCTCCTTCATGGACCTTCAGGGTGCAGGGGAACACAGCATTGGTACAGTCCTTACGACAGGCTGCGAGGATGTCTCTTAGCTTCAATGTTTGAAGTACCTCCTCCTCCCTCCTTCTTCTCCTTCTGACTTTGCTGGTGTCCATATCTGTTGTTTCTCCTACATGCTGCACTCCTTCCTCCCTGCCTATCTACATCTACTGGCGTGCGTGCATACCACTGTGACTCCTTCTTAAATATGTTGTCACAGAGGCATTACCTTCTTCTCTAATTGGCCCAGCTGTGGCTAACAGCATGTCCATCTTCAGAGCCGTCAGGGATAGGCCCTGGCTGGACAGCTGTAGAAGTTTCTGGCAGCTTTTTACAGGAGCCATCTTTCTGGCCCCTACCATGCCCAAAAAGCCAGACCCTGTCAAACCATCACAACCACCAACAACAATCCCTTTTGCCAGTTATTTCAGATTTATAGTTCTTTTGTTTTGGCATGAACTACAGCAGCCCATAGCAACCTGAGATAATAGGTAAATTTGACCCTGAATGCTTTTGCCTGAATTAATCAGCAGTCTTCAGTACTATTCCAGAATCAGTGGCAACAAAATGGTAGAGGTCAGATTTAAAGTTTCTTTTAGCTTCCTTTTAGCTTCACAAGCAGACCTGCACATGCACACATGAAGTATAAACACACAGACATCCCTTGACAGATTGCTGGTTTTAATCGCCTCTCAATAAACTAAAACTGTATAAAAATGCCTCTGTATTATCTGATAATGTTTGGGGTTTGATGCAGTTTGTATTGTGTGAGTTAATCTCTCACAAAACAATGTTTTACCAAGTCTCAAGGTTGGCTGTAGGACACACCGTTTTAGCTAATATCACACAGGAAATCAGTTATTTCCCATTGTGATTCCCAACTGGCATCTTGCAGTGAGCTTGTTTACTGCTCCACAGCAGAATGGATTGTCTGTTGTTAAGTACAAAAAGGCTGCATAAAAATAGTGTTAAGTCTCTGGCTTAAGCTGACAAAATTCTAGGGAAGTTTAAATTAAAGATGAAGTATCAGGACATCACTTGTTTTTTGAAGTAATATTGCCTTGGACTGGGAAAGGAAGGGAGCATAGGCAATAGTCTAGCCATTACAATGTCAGTCTTTTATGCAGAGTCAGAAAAGTAAGAGCTTTTATAAAGCCCTTGTTTTTCCTTTTCAGCCATGAACAAACCATTGTAAGTGGGCCAGTACTTGTAGGCCATCTTTTGGTACAATTGCAATTTGAAATTATTGGCATATAAGAATAGTATTTCTAATGGAGATGTTGACTGAACAGCCAGGCAGTGCATTTATAATACTGGCAAGATGATAAAATCGGTTCTTCAGGACAACTACAAACCTACTTGGCTTGAGGGGTATTGGATTAAGTGATTTAAAAGGTCTGACATGAGTAATCCAAAAATAGTGTTAAAATCTGGTGTAATGAAACCTGTACTTTCTCTGTGTCAACTGAATCCTTAAAGACAGGCAGTGAGAAATATATGTAGACAAAAAATTGAAAAGGAAACACGCCAAAGCAAACACAAAGACAGGGATGTATTCTGGTTGCTGAGATAAGAATAAATGGATGGCTGGCAGGGGAAAAAGTGCTCTTTGAGAAGGGTAACCCTAGAGCAGAAGACATCAAAGGAAGGTGGGCATGCCTGTGAAACAAAATAGGAAATAAACCTCCAAAAGGGCTAATTAAGAGGGAGAACAAAGAAAAGTAGACTTTGTTAGATAAATTACATGTCTAGGAGAAGAATTAAAAAATAAAATTTTCTTTCAAGGCAATATTATGCATTTTGACACTACTATGCAGAGAGAACATAAAATGAAGAATAAATACAAGACAATTCAGACCCCTCCAAACTCTTGGGTTCACAGTAGGACTAGACGAAAAAAACCGTCCCTATCCCACCAGCTACATGTCTTCCCAGTACTGTTTCCAGGCATACAGAAACCTGTGTTTGTCAGAAGACAAATTCCTGAGCAGCCAGCATGAGGGAAAGAATAATCTTTGTACATTCATCTGATTGAAAAAAAAAAAAAAAAGGAGTACCTTATTCTAAACTCAGCACACATGGGTGAAAAAGAAAGAGTTACAGAGGTGATATTTCTACCAGTTACTATTCTAGTCTCTGATTAAATCACCTAACATGGACCATTAGTTGCTTATATTTTTTAATGGACAGCAGACAAAAGATCCAGCACCTCCAGGCCACTACTGTTCTAATTTATTTGTGGAAATGTCTTTCTCTGTTAGCAACTATGGTCCTAAAATAGACATAATCGGCAACGTAAGGTGAAGGGATTTGAGCCTGTGCTCTAAATTTAGTTAATTGTCCTTGCTCTTTGTCACTATATTTATTCAGTTCCTCAGTAATAATAAGGCTTTTTCTATGCAGTGACTGTTCCAAATAAAAATCTATCCTTGTGAAGTTGCACAACTTTTGCACAGGTTCTGCATGCAGTAGTTGCTGTTTTTCAGCCAGGAAGTGGGTTGCAGCTACAGAGAACAAAGTTTGGCTTCTACTTTCAAAGCCCAAGGCTCTGGTCGGCAGTCGAAGCCAAATTCTCACTGCTTAAGTTGTGTAGTGTTTAAATAAAAGTAACCTCAGTGTTAAATTCAAGCTCTCCATGCCATAGCAATGAAAATAACATACTGTGCCTGGGAAGTGCCTGTAGGGATGGAGCCATGCTGCTGGAAGCAGGTGTGTACATACAAATGGCAAGCAGGGAGAGAGGAGCCCTCAGAGAGTACTGGGTTTTTTGTGGTTCCTGGAGATTGTGTGGCTCAGCAGTTCAGTTGTTGTGGGTGGTTGGAGAAACCCACCACCTTCTGTACATAGATCCTAAGAGACCACTTAGAGAATTTTCCTTCATATTTTCCAGCTAATTTTGCATAAGAAGTTTTGAGGCACAAATAAACTGCTGTCACTAAGTTGACCCAATTTCATATTTATTTATGAATAGGTATTGCATATTGGTCTTTTTGAAATGAAAAAAAAAACAACCATGTTAATAAGAATTTTAAGTACTTGAAGAGCACAGCTGTACATGTCTGTCAAAATACAAGAAAAGTAATTATAAGTACATTCCAGAAGCAGTGTATTTAGCATTAAAAAAAACCAAAAAAAACAAGACAATCTGTGTCAACACCCTGAGGGCACCAGTGGTGCATAGTGTTTCTGGCTAGGGTCACCTGGGAGCCTCTGGGACCCTCTTCCACACTGTACACTTGGGCCTGGACACCCAATTTCAGCTCAGCTTGCAGTTGTTGGTGAGCTGAGTTTTAGAGGTGTCTGTGCCTTGTCCCCAGCTGATGTTGGCTGAATTTCCTGTGCTGCCTTGACCTTGGACCTGACTTGTCACCTCACATTTGTCTCATTGTCACAGGACTGTTGATAAGATGCACTACTGTGAGGGCTCTGCCCTGCTGGCTTTCTTGACTAGTCCAGAGTGATGCCTGTCAATGAGGTCATGGTCTGTCCTGGAGTCCCCCTCAGCTCCTGCTCATCCTCCTTCGCAGAGCAGCTCCTGCTGCTCCCTAACACCAACACTTTAAAAACTCCTTATTGGCATCAATGGTGTTAAAGGCAGTTAATTCGTGGGGATGAACGTATGGATTCTATCTCACTAGAACAGGAATGTAGAAGCAAAACTCTGTTCTGAAGCACCATAATTGCTGAAGAAAGTAGGAGCTGCTGATAGTGCTCATGACTTATCTGCACTTCTTCTGAGACATGCTTCTATACAGCATCATGGGTTTTACCATAAAATTTGTCTAAGGGGTGCCATTAAAAATATTTTAAAAATTTATTTTCCATCTTAAAATTTTGTAGATTCGTTCTCTTTATTTTTGGTAAAGAAGAAAATTTGTTAAGCAAGATAATATTTTCTGCTCATAGATATCTGCTCTATCAGGAATGACTAGAAATATTAAACTAAAATGTTTCCGGATCCCTTTTTGCTCCTTTCCATCAAACAAGAGAAAGGGAATTATTTTGGCTTTCTAGTCCTTTCATTTAATTTTTCTTCTAGCACCAACTCAATTGAAAATCCAAACAAAGTTTTTGCAAGCAAATGACTTTGTTAACAGTCTTGTACTAGATCTTTTCTTGCCACAGAACAGGAAGAGTTTGTCGGTGTCTGATTGTAGCTGCCTTATTCTGAAGGTCAGTCTTAGTGCCACGCAGTCCCAACATTCCTGTGTATCCCTGAGTCTTTACAGGCTGGTAGTCTATCAGTGTGTCCCCCTAGGAAAGGGTACGCATGGAAGAAGTGATGCCCAGAGATCAGTGGAAGCTCAGATGCCTTGGCCCTAATGATCTTGTGATGTAAGGGTCTCTCAGGTTTGCCAACTGTTTGAAGCAGAAGCCTGGACTAGCTATCTAGTCTTCTGCCTCTGAATAGTTCCTTTGCAACCATTTATTAAGATTCTGCTTAGACTTCCAAACACCTAAAAAGTCATGTGTTTTGATGTATGTGTGTCTACATCTGAGGGGAGAACAAGCACCTCAGTATACTTGGTTTCATGGTACAGATGATGCAGAGGAAATTGATCTAGGCCCTATTACTGACATTTATGCAGCCTTTAAAGATGTTTGCAGTAGGACTTTTTTTGTTTAACTATCTTCTGGATAAAGTAGGAAATATTTTTTTCAAGCATCAATGATGAAGTCATAGAAATAGGACTAAAAAGCAAAAAAAAAATGGAAAAGTGGTTGAACCAAACTCTTGGCCTACCATGTGTGTACTTTGAAGTTAAATTTATTTAATATAATGCCATTAACCTCCTGAAACTACAATTGCATTGTTAACAACAGTCCTAATTGAAGGGACTAGAACAGTGCTATCTTAATTTGGAATCTTTTAGGATTAATGTGATGGGAGAAATAACATAATAATCTGCTTAATCCTCTGTATGGTCTGGTAAATTTTGACTTTTAGTATTGTAATGCCACTATTTATGTTCATATTTAAATATTTATTGTCTCTTTCTCCCAATAGTTCTTTTAAAATGTTTCTAGCTGCTTTATAATCTTGCTTAACATGCACAGAGAACATTCTTCCAATCACTGATTCTACATCCCAAAATAAATGCAGGGATCCTTACACTTACAGTTGGGTTTATAAAGACTTAATTTTAGAAGTTTGAAGTTTTGGTGCACTGAAATACACATCATTAGAGCTCTTACATGCAACATCTGCTTACGTGCTATAATGTCATCCTATTGTAAGTGAACATTTAATCCTAACTCATTATGCCTCTCCAAGCAAGCTGCAACCCTGAAACTTAGGAAGGAGATTTGCTTCTGTTCACAGAGATTGATGCAATCTGTAATTAGAACCCCATACTCTTCCCAGCTGCTGTTGCTGGCACAGTTGCATTTGAGAATGATGTAATATATCTTCCATTGCAGCACTTCCTACTCTTTTCACTCACAAGCCTCCTAGCTTGGAACTCACCCTTGCCAGTCACTAACGCTTATTTTCTATTTAACTTTGTGCAAAGTTAAAAGGAGCTAGCAGTAGGTACTAGTGCCATGCTAGCACCCAGTGCAGGAGTTCATTATTAAATGAAAGAGAGAGACAGCTGAAGTAGAAAATGCACGAAATTTGTAGCAGTACTGTAAGTTAGAATCATGTTTGTTTAGGTCTAAATTATATATCTAAAACTGAGGTATGTAACTGCTATTACAGGATGGGGCTGCACCTCTGGACAGCAACACTTCCTAGAAGTGGTTAGAGCAGCAAGAGACTGTCCATTTGTGGTGGTATAGTGAAAGGGCAAAATTAATTTTAAGTTTATAGATTAGGAAATATTGACTCATATTTAGTGTGTGCTTAGGTAATTCTACATCTGAATGCGACTGTCAGCTGCAATCTGCTCTTTTACCCTCGTTTCTAAATCTATGTTAAAGCTGTGGAAGAAAAAGAATTAGATATGTTGTGTCTTATACAGACATATAATTCTAAACTAGAGAAAATAGTTCAAGATGACTTCAAATTAATTAGAATTAGCTCAAGATTTATGAAAACAGAGAACGATATTTTGTTTGTTAAAAGGGGAACTGAAAAATTACAGGTTTTCATGAATATGTTTCTGAGGAAGATAATTAATGATAAAAGGCTAAAGCTTATTAATGATAGGGAGAAAAACAGCCAGCTTGTAGAAACATAAATCAAGTGAATTCAAATGCTTGAAAAGCATATGTTTGCAACTGTCATTTTCTCACAGATTTTAATCTCTGAAACAACACATATATTGATATGACTATTACTTCAACTTCTAAGGTTATAAAATCAAGATTGGACACCTTTTGAAAGATAGGCTTTAGCCAAAACAGGTTAGTGAACACACTGGAAAGCTAATTGATTGAAATGTAATATGAAGGTGTTCAGAGTAGAAGCTTTAATGATTCCTTTTAGCCATAAAAGTCTGTGAAGCCAAGTAAAATACTCCAGTTGACCTAAGTAGAATTGTTTTTTCTGGAAGAATAATGAAAACCATTAACCTTCTTAGGCCACACACCAATTATTTAATTACTTTCCATTCTCAGTAAACTTTCCAGAAGAAGCACATTCTACCAGGATTAAACACATCTATTTTTCAATGAAGAGATAAGAGACTTCACACAGAGGAATACAAGAGACATTGAACTGTGTATACACAAGTGAATTACACCATCTGGTATCAAATCAATGGACAATCTCTCGTATACATAGGTAGAAATGACCTGACAGCATTAAAGTTAGTTGTACAGCAAGTTAGAAACTGAATTCTACTGGAAGGTGAGATAGTGGTTCAGGATCTGTTAGCTAAACAGAGTGATTGACTTTATTTGCTAGTCCAACATGTCTTTAAACCTGTTTTGAAAGCAGCCCTGCATGATAGCACATTCGTGAGGGAGGTATATTTTGTCCATCAAAAGAGCTGAGAAGGCAAAACCTTGAATATTTTCCTTGTCAGCTGATATGAGGAACTTGAGTTAATGAAATAAGTTTTCAGATTGTGTCAGTAACTGGCTTGCTAAAATAGGCTTCCTCCCCTATACAGTGTGGAAAATTGGAACCAAAGTAAGATTCTGTAACCGTCTGTGAGGTTTGGTTTGGGTTGTTTTCTTTTTTTCAAGTAGAGCCCATATCTGCATATAGAAGTTTCCATTTTTGTTATTGTTATTGTAGAATATAGACCTGGAAACAATCCACAGTCCATTAGTCATTATGACATTTAAGAAAACAAGGGGATGAAATGAGCTTCCAATTCCTCCTCCTTTTCTTTTTTCCTCTCTCCAAAACCTCTCCTGTATGGCATTGCATTAAGGAGCATAAATTGGATGGACTCTGTTCCTGTTATGTTCAGGCCCCTTGCCATCTGTGAGATGGTCCACATGGGTATCACAGAATTTATTTCCACATATCTTGCAATTAATATCAAGTGATTCTTTAAGCATGTGGTTCAAATTCTGTGGGGAATTCTATAACAACATTTTAGTTTCCTGACAGCACTTCAAACTAAAATAGTTTCAAATATGCAGTAAAAGGGAAAACAGTTGCTGTGGGATAAACTTCAGGGTAATTTTTTAAAAGGACACCTTCAGATACAAGAGTAATGCTTTCTTCTGAGCTAAGGGAACTGTTCTCCAGTCTGTGAGCCTGTATTTCCTGATAATGTTAATCAGAGTTCTGTATGCATACTGAGTGGAGACTAAACCTTTAACTGTCATAATAATATTGTTTAGAGTGAGGTGTTTAGGTGTTTTATCTACTTGTATTTTTTTTTTAATTTCATTTTTGGCTTTTTTTTTTTTTCCTTTTTCTTTTGAAAGCCTAAGTGTTCTTCCATTCTCACTGGATTTAGACAAATGCATAAAAAGGAAGAGCAACGATGCCCTATGGGACTTTCATTTACTGAAAAGGATGTTGACTGCAAGAATCTAAAAAACAAGAATATGACCCTGATTCTTACTATGAATCAATGGAATTTAATGGAAATATAAAAGCAGTTGTGCTTCCTTCAACATAGTAAAGTCTTGTGGAAATCTGAAACAAGTGAAGACAAATGTTTTATTGTAGGAATAATGCTGTCATTTCATTTCTTAAAGAAATGTTAAGCATAGCATCATCCCAAAATTCCTCCCATAATCTGCAGAAAAGGATCTAAATGAAAACAAAGCTGTAATATAGCTAACAACACATTCTTTATCTTGACCCATGAGCAACCTGAAGAAGGATATACCAGTCTTTTTCCTGTTACTAGTCCTGACTCATTTAATGTATTTTCCCTATAGAAAAACAAACAAACAAACAAACTTATAAACATCTATCATACTATCATCCTACTCATCCTATATGCACTACTAATGTCAGGAAAGAGTGAAGTTTTGAGCAGGTTTGTGTACATGGAGCAGTCACACTCTATCCTGTCTGGATCTATGTGCAAGCAAGGATTGAAAGTGCTGTGGAGCTGGGGTTGGTTTCTGACTAAGAGATATTCCCAACAGCTGCTTCCTACCAAATAAATGGAACCTGGAGCACAGAATATCTACTGTGATTGGCACACATAGCAGGAATGAATTACCAGAATGTTATGTCACCTTTATGGTGATATGAAACAAGTGATTCCCTGCATCTATCTTGGCAGCCTGTTTTCTTTTGGTCAACAGAAGACAGATTGCATGGCTCTATCTATATCTACACAGGATACAGATTATCTTCTTCCTCCTTTATACTTTATTTAAAAGCAATTAAAATTTATTTAAAAACTGTTTGAACCAGGTGCTCAAAACATCCACGTTTATGAAAGGTCAATAAGATAGAGAAACTGCTTTCTTGTGTTTGACCCAGTAGTTGTGCCACTCTTGTTAATTTTCTGAGTGAGATTGTGCAATTCCTTAAGAATGTGCAGTTAGAGTATATGTGTTACTCAAAACCTCCACCAGACAGGTTGCAGTTCATGTATGCAAAGAAGTTAGGCTGCTCTTTCCACCTTCTTTTCCCCCCAACATGTTCTTAAGACAGGGGCGCAAATCATAACCAAGATTTATTGTAACAGCTATTGTTTCTTAAGTTTTTATTATTAAAAGAATCTAGATGTTGTTATTGATACCAGATAGCTGTTTGCAAGGTACATTTACTTGTTTCATCACATGGTTCACAGTCATTCATAGTTACCTGGTGGGAACTACAATGGGGAGGCCAGCTGAAAAGTAAGGCCTACAGCAGCCTAAGGTCATACTGATGCAACAGTGGTCTCTTGGTACAAGCTCAGAAAGTCCCCTAAGAGGTGGTGAACATATAATCCTAATGTCTTTGCCCATAGCAGCCACCACAGTCTTTCACATGATCTGTCACCACACAACTTGTTGTTCATATGTGTGCTGCCCTTGCACAAATTTTCCTAACTCTTGGTGTCCTGAATTTATCAGGCCTCAGATTCATCAGGAATACTAGAATCCAGAGCTTATATAGGTCCTCTTAAGCACCTTCTTCCCACTCCCTCCCTCCCTGCCCTGAGGTTCTTTTATTTTTTGATTGTTAGGAAATAAAAGCAAAGTCATATTATCTTGTGATTCTTTTCGTTCTTGCAGAAAATCTCTTTTCTCTCTTAGGAGTTATTTGTATTGTGTTACCTCAGAATTTGTTACTTTTCAGAAATTCCAATACAGCAGGTGTATACGAAGTTAATATAATGTGATCTGGTAATTTATAAGTACTGATTTATCTCTGATAAAAATTGTCAAAGAGTCCCCCAGCATTTTTTGCACTCAGGAATCATGACAAAATTTCTCCCGCTAGGGAACTATGAATATCTTCTGCTTCCTTATTTTGCAAATTACTGAACACCACTTTTCTGTTTAAAAATGTGAGAGAAAACTGAAACAGCCAAAAAAATTACACAACTAAAAAAAGGCCCATTGTTCTGAATGGTAAAACTGCCAAAAAGGTAAATTGCAGGTCTGAAAATGAATTTATTAAGAGAAGATGGAAGACCTGTTTTTTTCAAACCTTCCAATAGAGGCACTAAATCAAATCCCAAATCTTCGGTAGCAGATATTAGATGTCAAGCTTACAGCTCCCACATTTATCTCCCCATCCTCTGGGCGTAGCTTGGTTCAGTGCTGGAAAGAATAGGGCTGCTATAATTAAGATGCAAAGACACTGCCTCTGTGTTCTTCCTCACACTATCTGCATTGCTAGTCCTTGAAGTCTAGGCATCTGAGACTTAAAATAAACTTCATGTGAGGAAAAATAATATTTATTAAAACCAAAGCTGTTGACATTTTACAACTTATTCAGGAAATTAGAGCATCATGCTTTCACTGTTTCTCAAAAAAATCTTTTATTTATTCTTCTTAAAAAAATAATTTGAAGTGATTCATCATTTATTCTACTGGCTCTTATAGTATCGTCCTGAAAATGTTTCCTTTTAAGACTCAAACACAAAGCTCTCTACCTTTTTGTTAGACACCGTTGTGGATATTTCTGAAGAGTGATTTATAAGCTGTAGATTCTCTTGCAGGTAAAAGGATTCAAACTGAAAAAAGATCACAGCAAATAGCAAAGCTGACCTAAAAAGGTACAGTTCAGGCCTAAAACTTTGATTTAGTAGGTTGCCCCTCATGCAGTTTGCAAATTGTTAAAACACAATCTGGTTTATCTTAAAAAAAAAAAAATACTCTCAAAGGAAAAATCTTGAGAAAGGATGGGGTTAGTAGTTTACTGGGATGAGGCAGTAAAAATTAAAGTTCCACTTATGGTATACTGGCAAAACCAAGCAAACAAACCAAGAAGTGTCACAGCAATGGCAGCCTTGTAAATAAATTCCTTGGCAAATGGCATGGACTCTAACATCAAATTATTACATCTATACAAAAAGAATCAGAGCTTTACAGAATGACCATTAGTAGTAATGCAAAGGAGCCATTTGGAGAGAGAAGCAAAAAATTCTGAGTAACCCAAATACTGCTGCAGAATAAATAAATAGTTCATAAATTGTATCTGAAAGTGCAACAAGTTTGTGAAAAATCTCGGTATTTGTTCTGGATATATGCTACAAGAATTCAGGACGGATGGCTCAGTTAATTTTGTCTTACTATTTTGTCCTGATTCTACCCCAGAAATGATGCATTTAAAATTACCTGATTTTTAGGTAGCAAACCTGAGGAGCTCCTCACCAAAAGATATTGTGGATGCATGGCTTCCAGGGACACTGGAGAAATTTGAAGAAATATCCATGGGAGGCTACTAAACAGACAACCTCCCTCTGGTTCAGGAAATGGCGTGAGGTGAAAACTGTTGAAATCTAGGGGATTAGTTGGAAGAAACAACAGTTACTAGTTCTTACTTCCCCTCTGCTGTCTGGTTTGGGTCGCTGCTACAGACATCATAGTGGGCTGGTACTGCCAGTACAAGATGTTCTCCAGAAGACACTTTTTCTCCAGCAAAAAGTCGTGCTTGACTGATTTATCAACTGCTTGCAGTGATTGTTATATATTTATCTTCTGAGTTGTCATTGGTATGTAGAATACCTTTTAGCACAATTTTGATAGAAATTACTGCATAGAATGTATAAATTAATATCCCTTTCCTTGAAAAAAATAGTACATTTTTCTTTCTTTTTTTTCTTTATATAAATATATACAGAGGACTATATGTCGAAACAGATTGAAGGAATGACTCCTTTAGGAGACTAAGTTGCTATACACATTGTGTTTTAATGAACAGCTGTGCTCTTCCATCTCAATTAGTGTCCATAGCACAAGTGGAACTGAAAACAGGAGAGAGCACAAAGGGCTGCATCAGCGGTGTAAGGAAGTTCCTGTATTTGAGTCAAAGAAAAAGGTCAATTTATCATTTTTATCAATTTCTGTGAGGAATGAAAGACGAAGAGGATTGAGTGAACTATGTGAAAAATAATTAAGAAGCCTGGCCAAGCAGTATCTGCTTGAACACAGAGTTCAAAGGAGATTATGAGTAGTGTAGTTAATACCTATATGGAAATGGCGACTAGTAAAAGCTCAGAACACCCATAGAAGGATTGTACAGGTCAGCCTTGTGATGATTTCTGCTCAGAGTACAAAAAGGAAGGTCTGTGGTTTATAAAAATCACCAAAATTATTTGTAGTTTTTCACTTTACAATGTAATTTTCTGTTATTTGCTATGGACCTACCTGAAGCATTTTCTAACAGTATGTTTTAAATGCAGCTTTATTTTTTTACTGAATTCTCTTTTCTGTTTTTCCTTATAATCTTCACCTGTAATTTTTCACATTTTTCTATACTGGAAATAATGTACCATTATCCAGTCAGTAAGTACTCTTTCCATATGGATGGAGAAAGTTGTAGTACACATGGACTCAGGATGGTCATCACAGAGAGAGATTTTAGTGCACAGTTGTCCAAGAATAGAGAGCTAGATTACTAGAAGGGTAAGGGGGCATTGTAACCAGCTGCAGATCTGCTCAGCCACTAATGTTGAAGTGGTAGCTAGGATGGGATTCTTATCACCTAAAGGTCAGAAAGTACAACAAGGATATCTGCATTAACTCTGGGAGAGAGCAGCATAGTGGAGAGAGATAGGCATTTCTATTACATGATTCTTCTGATCAAATGTAGATGTTTAGTTCAAAAAGATAGCATTTTCAGCTTAGAAATGCTTATTTTTCTGTGGGACTGAAAGCCTTTTTTTTTTTTGATGAATCCCATGCAGAGTGCCTGCTATGGCAGAGCATGGAAGGATATCTTCATCCTGATTTGCTGCAGAACTTCCTCTGAGCAGTAGCTGACGCTTGGATTTTCTGCAGCAGAAAAAAAAAATTTCAAGGGTTTCATTTGATGATTCCCCCCCCCAATATTAATTAGATTTTCTTTTATATTCCTGCTGCGAATGTATATCATGTCTGTCATCCTGAATGAAATCCTAGCTTAACCACAAAGATATTTTAGCACTCGTTGATTAATTTTTACCCCTCAAAAATTTCCATAAAGAAAGTTATTGTATTTCATTAGTGCAACCAAATTTGTGGGGGGTGTTGTTGCTTGTTTGGGCTTTTTTTTCTGTCTTCTGAAGCCAGTGAAATGCTGTAAAGCTATTTATATTAGCTCAAACATTTTCTGATGGCAAGTTCCTTATATTCATTGCTACACTGAAAATGGAGCAGCCTCTGGAGTGTGTGATTTTTTAACAATACAAAGTGCTAAACATATAATCCTGCTCCTGTGTGATTAATTATATTTCAAGTTGCATGAGACAGGCACTCTGAACTTGCAGAAGCATGCAAGTTCAGAGCACCTAGAGTGAATACACTCAGAAATATGTAGGGAAAATAAATAGACATCTCTTGAAATTTCATATATTGGAGAGATAAATGAAACTGTATAAATATACTTCCAAGTAGTATATTTCATTCTTCCATTGTCTTTGAAAAAACAAGATACATGGAAACAACATCTCCTTGTTCCCCCTTGAATTTTACATAGGATGCTGTCTCACTGTGTGACCTGAAGGAGTTGTCGCAATGTAGAAAAAGCACCAATACAGCAAAATATGCCTTGTTTCTTCTGCAGGCATATAACACTCTTTAAGTGTTAATACACATGCTAATTGACACTTCTATATTCAATAGTTTCCCCTTACCCAGTCTCTGATTCCTTTATGTCATTAAGCATGACAGGCCAGGTTCTAGTAGAATAACAGAAGACTATTTGACCTGTTATCTTAGCAGAAAATATTACTCCAAAGGGAAAATTGGAAAATACCTTTGCTTCAAATAACCCTACACTCATGGCCATTAAATAGTAAAGAATTTTTTAAAACCAGGCATTCATTGTTTCATACTTTTATATATGGGAATACTTTAAATATATGGGAAATCTGACATTTCGGATGCCTATACTGGTGTCAGAAGAGAATTAATTATTTCAAAGTACCTGAAGACAAGTCTAGGGGGACGGTGCCTCTTGGCCATTTCTCTATGATTTTACAATCCCAGCCTAGTCAAGAAAATCTGCTACCTAATTTAAGATTATTTTTAGGATACTCTAATTTATAATGTTGCACACAGTTCTCATGGCCAAGGATCAAATGGGCCATTGCACATGCCATTCTATCTTTTCCCACCTCCATTTTGCTCCTATGCTTCTTCCCTCAGGAACATTTTTTAGGAAGGGTGAGGACTGGGAAGTGAAGGAAGTGGGTAAGCTTTGTGCCACATCAATAACATTAAAACTCTGGAACTAAAGGCAAAAGTTCTGCCCCGACTATCTAACTGGCATTCTCTATCACAAAGATACTCATAAATACAGGTAATTAAATGACTAGGAAGTTCATTTTGTGCTTGGCAGCCAAAATTAAACATGTCAAATGAACAAAGCCTGCTTAAATAAGTGAAATACGGAGGGCTGCTATTAATTTCAATTGGTTAATTAGTTTTAGGGAATATTTTGATCAATGTTTTTGACTGCTGAAAATGATGTTGTAAATGAAAAGCCAACATTTCCTCATTTTTTCTTTTGTTAACCTTGTTGGGACTGGAAGAGGGGTTAGTTTGCATTTTTCTTCTGAAAGAATAAAACTACTGCAGGTTGAGTTTGGTTATTTCCACTTGTGATAAAATATCTATGACAAATTTTGAAAAAAAGATTAGAAAAACTTAAGAATAATTATTTGGTAAACACTACCCAGAAAATATGAACATTCTTCTGTTAACCTATTACTTCAAAATGTGGATATACAATTGTTTTAACAATTCTTAGAACAAGTTTTAGACAGCCATATCTGATTTAGCATGCTCTTTGGACTACTGCATTAGTCAATGAAAGAAAAGATTCCTCTATTTGGTAAAAAAATTCTTCTATTCTGTAAGTTCATGAAATAAAACTCTTCAGAAACTCAGGATGTGCGGTTACCAGATCTGTTTTTAGAATGGTAAATACTACATTAAAAAGAAATATTATAGACTCCAGTATGTCTAAATAACACATTTTGATAGATATTCCTTTTATTGTGTATTGAAAAACATCTTTTGAGAGGCTTGGAGGTTAATATAGATATAATGGCATACATACATATTAATATGTCTATATGTAATACTATGTTTTGGTCATAAATTTATGCATATTTAGAACAGTATTCATGAACTTTGCTCTTTTATTTCTCAGAAATAAATGTTTTACTTCTCAGAAAATCCGAAGGGTTTGGATTCTAAGCACCCAGTAAGTTTCCATTTTAAAGCTGTGCTGGAAGCAAACATGCACAAAATAAATTGCTAGAAGAGCTAATTTTCATTCTTCGCATTTTTATTATTTGAAGTCTTCTTATAAGTAGAACTTAACTGTAAGGGAAATTGAGACTAGGAATTGTTACAGCTACCAGTACTATAACTTCAGGTAAAGCAGGAAAACCCAGACTGGTCTAAAAGTATTTCTGAGATTGGATGGCCCAGAGGTGCCTATTATACTCGAATTTTTTGGAGACTTGTTTCCTAAAAGTGTAGTGAAATTATTAGCAAAGGAAGTGAAGACAGTCTCTGCTTTTGAGTGCTACATCTGTTTATCCCAAACCTTTCATGTCAGTTGACCTTTGATTAGCATCCAACAAGTCTGATGGCAGTGGCCTGCTTTTTTTTTTTTTTTATTTTTTTGAAGTGCTGGAGAAGACTTTTACACAGAACATGTAAGTAGAAAACTTCTTGTGTATAGCTATTCCCCACAACTGCAAAATAATCTAGGGAAATCTTGGCTCTTAATGTTTACATCCTCTGATCTGGTAGGTTCTTGAATGAATATAATAAATTAAATTTTTTTGCACTGAAACCAGTGGGTTACAAGCACATGTGAGAGCTTAAGGGCCTTGGAACAGAGGGCTTTTAAATACACTCACCACCTGATTTCAAATGCACCTTTGCAAATGTGCTTTGCTGAAAGCATGATGAAGTTCATATGAATCCCTTTGACACAATGATGGAAATAAGTTGAGCTTCACCCTGATATGGATGTGCATAGACAAGTTATTTTTTAAATCAACTCAGCTCAATGAATATACAGTGTGTCCCCTGCAGAGCTGCCAAGGTCAGTAAGAGTGCTGGTAATCTGCTGTATAAATGCCAGATGCACAAGGTATAGTGCCTCTAGACATTTTTAGTTCACATTGTTTATAATGGAAGTCAAACGCCAAGGTTCATTACAGTAAAAAGTTTAGTGTTTCTTCCTGTCTTGTTTTGACATAAATCCAAGTACAAATAAATTAATAATGGCCTGAAGGTTCAGGCAGCACACTTTTCCAGGCTGGTACCACTCTCTAGTAAACTTTGAAGGGGGCATGTAGGAACTTTACATCATTGGATATTTTTTAAACAGGTTAGACTACAGGATCTGCCCATCTGCACACTCTCTCCTTTTCAGACAGAACTTAATAAAGCACTTTACAGCTGGGTAACTTTACCTTTTTGCAAAACATTTGTTTTCTATTTAGTTCCTCCACTACATGCTTTGACCCATTAAACAGAAAAGACAGAGATTCAGCGTATTTTGGTTCGTAGCATTGTAGCAGCGCGCTTGGCAGAAGCTGCTGCTTTTGAGCTTCAGGATTGGTGGGATGAAAGCCAAGGCAAAGCCCTCGGCCTTCTTCCTCCAATATCTGATCCCTCTGCCTGAGCTGTGATAAAATCCCGTATTTCCCTTGTGTTACCTGTGCCTGTATCTCAGATGCCATATATGGCTACGCCCTGCAAAGCTCTTCTCCACTGGTCACTTTGAACTATGCTGTTCCCCATCGGGTGTTTCCTGGTCCCTTCCCCCTTTAAAAGAGCCTTGCAGGGCTTCTTCCTGGCTCTTTCTTCTGGGTTACTCAGCCATCTGGATAACTCTGGACCCTCATGAAGCAACACTGGACGCACAATAAACAGCTGTTATCCCAGAGAAAGGCCCTCTGTCTAGCCTTTTATTCTCGCTGACGCTAGTACACCACGCCTGGGGAAACTCTTGTCCCAGAGGAGGTAGCAGAAACAGGTTATCTGTGGTAGCTAGAACTCTGTCCTTTGGGAGAGTTATACAACTCACCACGGCAGGGATCACGCACGCATAAAAGCGCTGTTGCTACCTCGAGAGCATTCCGGGCATTAGCGCTTTTATAGCATGACATTTCATGTGCAGCGGGTTTTCTTTATTTACTAAGAAATGAATGGGCATTTAACCCAGTACGGAAACTCCTGGATCTTTGGGTCCAAATGTCAGCTGTGCAACGATTTGTTCTTCGCAATCCCTTCTATAAACTTATGGAGTAGAGGAGGCAAAAAGTCTACTGGAAATATATTACAAGGAATATCTTTCTCCTAATGACTAGAAAGCTTCTTCTAATTTCCACACTATAATTATTTATGGCCACTTTCTATCCATTTGATCTTGTGCCAATGCTGTCCTTTAGTCTAAACAGATCCTATCTTGCCCTGGTGTTTCCCCGTCTGTATATTTATAGATAGTAATTCAATATAATTTAACCTCTGTTTTATTGGATTACCCAAAACAAACCAACTTTTACTCTTGTACTAGGACTCATGGTTCTCTGATATTCCAAGAGCCTTTTTCTTCATGTGTTCTTTGCTGAGTGGTTCTAAATATTGTATAGTTGTCCAAAAGCAACCAGCAGTACCTTGCGTAAAACCACTCAATCACCATGGCTCCTTTTGGAAATACCTTGCCTGGTACAAGTATGAATTGGTCTTTTTAAATACATCACCATGGTTCATAGGCATCACTGGTAAACATGGATCCTCTCCTTTTCTAATATTTTGAGCTTATAAAATAAGTTCTTAATATTACTCCCTAAGTGTATGACATTGCCCTGTGCTTGATTAAATTTTTATCTCATTATTATTATGCAAGTCCCTAAGGTCATCAGGTCTTCCAAACTTCTCTTGCATTGGGGGTGTTTTCCCAACATCATGACACCAGTAAATTCCATTCAAACAAGCTCTCTTTTTGCAACAAGATCACCAAAAAAATATTAGATTGTTTGCAGAACTGATTTGTTGCTGTAGTGCCTCTGGCGGTGGCTGGTGGTCCAGCCCGGCCTCGCCGGTGCCGCGGGGGCTGGGCCCCTCAACCCGCATGTTGGGGGGGGGGCCCGGGCCATGGGGCGGCCCATCCCAGAGCTGCCGGACCGGCGGGGTCGGCTCCTCCTCCCCCCGCGCCAATACAGCCGGGGACGGCACGCCCTGAGGGGCCCCGGGGCCGCGTGACAGCTGTTTCTCCGAACCTACCATGAGGGAGCTCGTCACAGAGCCGGGCAACTGTGGGGCTGGTCCAGGCATGGCGGGGGGGCAGTGCTCGCCCGAAAGGGCAGCTCATTGGTTGGTTCCATGTTACAGACCCCTGCATGACCAGCCAGTGCCTCCGTCAGTCTGCTGACGTCACGCAAGCCCCCCGCAGCCATTTGCTCTCACACATAAGCCCTTCCCTCAGCTCCATATAAAATAGCCTGCACCAGCTGGTTGTCTCTGTCTTTATGAGCTCCTCTGCAACCCCAGTATTAAAACGTGCTGGTAATAAGCAGAAAAGAACCCTTCCTTGTCTCTTTACTTCTACTGTTTTGACCAACCCGTGTGCGTGAATTTTGTGAACACCAGCACAGAAAATGAAAGCAGCTGTGATTCTGATGGAGACTGGGAGAGGCTAGATTCGCTTCTCTCAGGTCACGTGACCACTGTTGAAGGCTTCCTGTTACTCACGCTTTTTACCCATGGCAACTTGTTACTGTAAGTTTCCTTCAGCATCTTCAACTATTTTATCTCTTTCATTTACTCTTTATCTAACTTCTGTGGTAGTCCTAAACCCCTCCATGTTAACCAGCTTGTTTTACCAAAGCCCCATATGAAAGGCTTAAAAAAAATCTCAGAAAAATTCCTTGTATTTTCAAAGTAAATTACCAAATCAATTTAGCATAATCTATTTGGTAAGGTTCTGACATGTTTTGTGATGTTTTATGCCTTTAATTCTTTTGCACTCACACTTAGAATTATTTTAAAACCTTTAATTCCATTCTGAATACTTGCATGCTATTGAGAATTGATGAGTATGTCATTAGTTTCCTGAAATAAAATCTCCTCTCCACTATACTTCATGATTTTACTGTTACTCTGTGCCCCAAAATTATGAATAAGTGAAAAAAACGCTTTGGAAATCAAGTTCCCAGTTTGTGGTTTAGTGTTTCTCTCATACACACCATTGCAGCAACTCACAATAACCACCGGTAAAGGAAATCACCAGAGAACAACCAAGATTCTTTAAACTGAACTTTAAATGTAAACGTGTAGTATTCACTTCACTTTCTTAAACGTTATTTGTAGATTCAAATTGCTAAAATTTGGTTATAAACATCTTCAGATTTTCAAGTTCAGCATCCCATCACCATTCTTTTCTTTGAAATCATCAAAACAAAAGCTAAAGGGCAGTACAGAATTAGGCTCCAGATTACTTTCATTGTGATTCAGATAAAACATACAAGAAAATGATGGGGAAATAAGTTGAATTTGTGAAAAGCACTTGTCAGCATCTCATTTTTCCTTAAAATATTGACTTTCTAAAGAAAAGAATGACCAATGCTTTTCCTCTTTAGACCAAAGGTCTGATTTTATTGTAGTTGGGGAAATCTGTAGCATACTGTATATATGCTGTGTACTCTTGGGTCTTGATGTTGGTTTAGGTGATACACTTAAGAAAAATAAAGCAACACAAAACAATTTCCTTATGCCACTTGAGTAAGATCATATGCATAACATCTTTCTACCTTGACAAGAAGAGGGATGCAATGCCATAGCTTACAGGGGGAAACTAATATAATTTAAATAAAGGAGTGAATTAACAAAACTCTCATGACTTATTAAAGGGAAATATGAGAGACCAGAGGAAAAAACCTACTGCAAAGACATGAATATTTTTAGACTTAATGTTTCCATTTTGCAAGAATTCAGTTGTAAACCTTGATTGCCATTTTAAACACTGTGAGCTCTACCATTGGAGTTTATAAATTCTTCAATTATTTAATAATCCAGCATACATAACTTTATAAGATCTATAAATGAGCAGTACTTGATAGTCCCAGAGAGCTGAAGAATTTGAGAAACGTTTCAGATTTGCATTCCGTCCTTATAAAATACAGTCATTTCTTTGGCTCAAGAGCTTCCTTGCTCTTACTGAGGGATGGAAAAGCACAAATCGCTTTACTGCAGTATTTTCTCCATTGCTGAGTTACAAGTCTGATGTTTACCAAGTGTAGAATGATCTTGTGGCAAAACAGAGTGTGGGAGTGAGGAAGTTCATATTCTAATCCTGGCTGTGCCCCAGGCTTTTGTATGAATCCATGGGCAAGTACTTTAACCTCTTTGATCCTCAATTTATTTTACAGGAAACTAGGGGGAAAATTATACAGTCTGTCTTGCAAAGGTGTCAGGAGGGTAGCTTCTGGCACTTTTAGATGGAATTGAGTGCTCCAGAAAAGCAAATCTTATTACCTTTAGCCTACTTCTGCCTATTAACCATCAGTAGACATGAGATCAGAGGCCTTATCTCTTGCCAAGGGAGATTTATGAAAAACTCACTTTGAAGATTTACCTCAACATTCAATATTAACATTCAACATTAAACCTTCATTCATGAATTCCACATAGAAAATGAATCCTTTAGTGCCGTAATTCACTTGTACTTTTGATTATGATACCTGTGATCTCTCAAAATATATTTCAAATGGGAGGTTAATTATCGCAGCTCAACATCTCCTCTCTGAGAATTGTCACTTGGAACATATTTTCTAGGTATAATCCACACTTCAAATCACTTGAAATTTATAAACGAATGCCAATAGTGGAAAGATTAGCTTGGCACCTGGACATTTGAACCTGCCAGGTGTTTCATATATGTGAGCACAGCTTCACTATGGTCACTGAAGGGGAAAAAACGAGAAAAATAGATGTAGACATTAAGAATCACCAAGAGTCACCACTATGTTATTATTTTAATTACAGTGGGATGCTGATTTGTTTTGTAATTGCAATGTGAAGTTGAAGTTGCATGTCCAATATATATCTGAAATTATGCTTTCATGCAAGTTTTCATAAAAATAGCGGCTGTTATTAGGAAAGATGTTTAGGCATACTAAACAGAAAAGGAGAAAAGTAGAATGATGCCTTTTTGCCATAATTTTGCAAAACCCAGATCTATCTCTGTGTCAAGGAAGCCATAAGAACAATATGACGCAGGAAAAGGAGAAGAAATCTGTAAAATGACTGTTATAGTCTATGACATAACAGAAAAGCACCACAGGTCTCTGTCACAAAAATAATGCATTAATGTAGGGGTTCTTAAGTGTAATTATTTGGATTTTGCTGTAATTTTTCCTGATATGCTGTAAAACAATACCTCATGCTGTATATATATGCATTAGCCCCGCTTAACACCCCTGCCCCTGAAAGAAAGCAAAACAAACAAACAGACAAAAAAGATGAATTTCCCATTTCCAAGCAGTCTGTCAGGTAAGTTGTCCCTCTGGACCTGAACAAGAAGCTCTTGGACCTTGTTGAGCAGCAGGACAAGAGAACATCCCACAAGAGTGTTACAGTGGCCCTTTGGTGACTACACTGGATGTGTTCTTGTCCAATACTTCACTGTTAAGATTTAGGTAGGGATGTGACTTCAGTGAACTATGGAAGTGCTGAAGTAAAAGAATATGGGTAAGCTTTGAATGCATACTTTGTTTGCAGAAGAGGATTTGTACTACTGAGGGTAAGAAGGATGGTCATATGATGGGAATTTCAAAGATAAATATTCAAGTCCTGGCTCTGTGACTTCACATCCTTGAGCAAGTCCTTGTCCTTGAGCAAGTCATCTGATTTCCATGATTCAGATAAGAATTTGTTTTCTTTGTTCTTTCTGGCAAATAATACTTATCCCTGTGTGTTTGTACAGTGCTTATCACACAGGAGTCCCAGCCTTTCAACAGGTTAATGAGGTGTAAGTTATAGTTTGAATTTATGATATCAGGTACTCTGCAATAACTGCCTGTACTTATGTCATGGTAAATGTAGGTAGTTTTCTTCGTTGTTGAGGATAAACAGTCTCACTTTTACTGAAGAGTGAGAGCAAGCACTCAGACTGTTGTTAAAGAATAGCAAAAACGCTATAAATCTACATCCCACATCACCTTTTGACAACTTATGCAACTTAGCTCTCTCTGTGCAGGGATTGTTTGAACTCAGCTAGAACCAGCACATGTAGATAAATCAACACAATACTAAAATTACAAAACTTTGGCAACAGACTTTTAAACATAAAATATACAAGGTTAAGGATTTTTTTGAGAAACATGGCATCTTATTAACTCTATCTAAGGTTCTCATTTGCCTAGGAAATTTGTAACTGCCTTTTCCTCTTATTTTGATTGCTCTCAGAAGACTTGCGGTGATTTTTCTTCATTATCATCTTTCTCATCATCCTCCAAACTTCTGAATGACAAATATGCTTTAAGGTGAAGACGGTAGGTAACCTGTGTTTGCTCATAAGTGAAAGTTTGGTTATTGATGCTAGATATAAGCTGTTAAATCCTTTAATCATTAATAGTCACAAGACTTAATGAAAATTAAGGGTGAACTTCTAAGAAGTTTTATTGTAAGTATATTCAGAATTGCACATTTACATTTTTTATTTTTCTACTATAGCTTTTGTCACATAGGAATCAATGTTTCTTCCTTGTAAATAAGTTTTTTCATGTAATTATTAGAAGTGGTGGAATACTTATTGGCATAGTTGTGCTTTCTGCCAGGAAATCATGGTGTGAAAAATTAAAATGATTCATAGAACATATGGATTTTTGACTAGTTTAATATCAATATTTATCATTTCACCAAAGTCAATTTTGTTGTGATGTGCAAAGTGCATCATATTGAGTTAATCATTATGATCACCATTTATTAAATTAATTTAATATTTTCAGAATGTACCATTTTATGTACAATGTAAGGACTTTCTAGACTGATTGGTAAAGACAGAGACCAAAATTTCAGAATATTCTTGAAAAGAGATGTTCTTGCTGTTTGTCTAACAAGATAAATTATCCACTGAACTCTGAGCCACGTGATCCCTGTAGGTTTGTATTACATTTTGTTTTCCAGGCCCCAGACCTGATATGCATAATTGTTGAACCAGGGATCCATAGCAATATTATCTTGTTTTACAGAATCTTCAATCCTTTAATTCTTTGTGGCCTTTCAATTTTCCTCTCCAGCTCTTCTCAGTTCAAGAATTAGTGTTGGTCCTTAGGCTGGGTTAAAAATTAATCTTCTTCCCCATCATAATGATACAGAGTGTTGGAAAAAGATTTACTGTCCTTGTATAATGTCCATATAGTAAGCAATATCCTTATTCAATTTACATCACACTTCCTTTCCATTTAACCTAATTCATCCCTGGATTTTGCTAACTTTTTTTTTT
>VZRZ01000509.1:127989-153840 GCA_013398175.1 Climacteris rufus | reverse complement strand
TTTTTTTTTTTTTAATCTTCAGACATTTGAAATCCAAAATAAATAAACAGCTCTTTTGCTGTGTCTGGCTTGTCACCTTCCTGATTGGGCTATTTCTTTTTAATCTCTGTATTGAATGCTAGTATACTTTGTCACTCTTTCCATTCTTTTAGTTTCTGATTCTGCAATTGAAACATAGTTTCGCTAACTTATATTTCTTTGTAACTTTACCTAAGGGATTTCACCTTGATTGCTGTGGTGGACAAAGTTCCCAAGATGGTCTTCCTTCTTGCACAATCTCCATTTCCCTTTTAAGAGGAAAGGAAAACTGAAGAATTGCACCCATGCAAATTGCTCCATTAAAGCTCATACCATTTGTTTTTCTAATAGGATCATTATTAAGATTTTTCCTCGTCAATGTTCATTGCCCCTTAATGCTTCCTGTTATCCCAAATTAAAAGAGACAAGGGAAAATTGTTCAAAATGTGTTAGAAAACAGAAAGCCATGAAAAGCTCTGAGTAGTTCAAAGTCAAGAAAGGAAATTATATTTCTGTGTAATTTTTAAATATTAAAAACACATTACATACAGCAATGTCTTCCAAAGGCTGTTCAGTTGAGTATTTGGAAAGAAGATATGGTGGCTGGCTAAGATCTGATTCACCATCACCCCAAAGCAGTGGAAGCTGTTGAAGATAATCAGGGGGGTTATCAACTCTGATTTTTATTGCTTCTGCATAGCAAACTAGGCAATAAAAAAAACCGTAAGCGCAGGATTTATTCTTTGCAGGAGTATACCTCATGCTTGGAAGATTAATGAAGAATTTCTGGTTCACTGTTTACTAAAGATACCTCTATCCTATAGTATTTTAATTGTAAATCCCTTATTTGACATACTAACTAATGGTTCCTCCTGAATTAATAAAAACGGCATATTAACTTTAAATCCTAGATAAAGATTGCTGTTTTAATATCTCATCCATATCCTTTATCTTTCTACAGGGGCTTTCAGGCCAGTAGTTTTAATAACATGCATGAATGAAGATGCTCTTTTTTAACACAAATGGTGGCAAAGAGTTTTTCCTTTATATTAGCAGGCAATCAATTCCAATAGCTTTTTAATGCTTTTTTAAAGAATCAATTTTAAAGCAGAAGCTCTTCAGGGGACCCTCTTAAACTTCTTCACAGCCAGTCTCCTAATTTTCTATTACAATACAATCTAAAGCAGCTACAAAAATAATTCAGATAATGTTTGCTGGGTAATGATTTCCAATTTCCCCATTCCATGTACCCTGTTATTAGGAGGATCATCTTCACTGTGTAAATTAATTTTCAGTTCACTTCAGGGGAACATTACAATGATTTATTCAGCACTAATGTTGAAGAAAGGAGGTTTGGGAGGTTTTTAGCAATCTGAAAAACAAAATCAATTTGTTCTGATTATCATCATGCTAAAAATCTTAAGACAAAGGGTTCACAGGAATATTTTACAGGTTAACATACATCCTACAGAAACAGTCAGTGTGATCCTAGGTGTAGTTACCAGAAAGGGCAAGAGAAATGTCCAAGACTTGCTGGTTTCTCCCCATGCTTCAACATTATGGAAGGACTGAGCACATTCTAGGGTTCTTCATGTCTTATAGAAAACAAAAAGACAGAACTTTTCAGCCACTTAAACTTTCTCTGATCAGTGGAGAAAATGCTTGCTGTAAGTTAGACAAGGAGTAGATTGTTTCAAAGTTGACTGTGCTATTGGTAATGACACCCAGGATTTGGGAGCATTCCAGGCTAGGAAGAAGGACTAGAAGAATTTACACTTTTGCAAATAAAGTATTTGTTGTACAGCAAACATTTGGTAACTAGTGCTCAGGGGACATATACCAAAATGCTCACACGCTGTAATGCTCATAACAGATAAAGCAGCACCTGTATATGAATGTTTGGTTATTTTGATTTAGCTGTTGCATTTTTAAAAGTGAGATTTGTGTCACCAGACTTTTAGTGATCACAAAAGAAAAATCTGATCCAAGTAAGAGTCTCTTTGGAGTAAACAGAGAGAAATAGAAAAGTTTTGGAGTCAATAAGTCTGACTTATTTAGGTGCTGGTGAGCCCGTCTCTGACATGACTACTTCCCTGAAGTCACAGTAAAAAGAACTTGGAGTGATTATTTCAGACAAACTATAGATTTTGAAGATATTTGCATTTTATTTACTAATATGTTTTGCTGTGCTACCTATGATATTCCAACATTTTTCAATACTTAAGAGATCAGAGTGAAATGCTTTTTCATGTGAAAATCTTTGAGAGGGCAGCTGAAATCCCCTAAGTCCACAGCATGAACATGGAAGAAACTTTTAAAATGAAAGAAAGTTTGTTAAAAAATTCAATCCACATCCACATAAAATTGAAGCTTGTGAAATTGGTTGAAGCCTTTACATTCATTTATAGGAGAAAAAGAACCAATTAGTTCTGAATTGCCAAACTGAAAATTGCCATTTTCTGTGGTTACAGTGGTAAGAAGAATACTCCAAATATAAGAAACAGCATAAAATTCATTGGTCAGAGGCGCGAAAGAGTTTTTCAATTACAAATGTGATCTGTCACTATTGCTAGTGTTTCTACATATAATGCAATATAAAAAAATATTTATTACTGAACTACAGATGCATAATTTGAAGCTGAAGGAAACTTGATTACAATGGGACCTGTGAAAAAATTAAGACAAAAGATGTGTCATTCCTTTACAGTAATATCTTCCAGGACTTTTTTCCATATTGACATTATATTGGGAAATTGAAAAAGAATTGTCTTTTTTCTGTTGTGGGTCTGTAATCAGGAATTAAGTATGTCACAGTTATCATGCTTCCAACATGTTAGCAGTATAGTTGTCAAGTTGAAATTTTAACAGCATGCTGGCAGGGAGCCGAACTGACAATATTTATTAAAAATAAAACAGTAAGGAAGAGCAAACACTCACAACAAAACAGCAAGTGAAGGTACTGACTTGTAGGGCATATATCTAGATTGCCTGATTTGAAAGAAACTGAAGTCTTTTCTGAGCATATGATTTTGAAAATAAACAAAATTAAGGAAAAAACAATATTATTTTACACCGAGAGCCATAGCCAACTGCCTCACATCACTGGAGTGAGACTTGTCTTTAAAATATTTTGTCAGCTTCAGTGAAATAACCTGGTAGTCTAAGTTTGCGATTATTACATACTCATAATGTTATGGACCTGTACAGAATTCTTTATGAATATTTGTAGAGGGTCTTAGAAAACACACATGAATAGAAAAACCATATGGTGACATGTTGCCTGAAATATTATGAAAGTTTTTGACAATGAAACATTCATGGACTTCTTGTTGGAGAGACTATATCTGATATACTTTGATAAATCTAAATGCTTACTGAGTCTGCATAAACTACTGTCACTAACCCTATCTCACTGGAAAGTCTGTTTCAAACACCACAGAATTGAACAGTATTCCCCTTTTCTGTTTCCAACTATTCAATCTAGTTCTATTCCTCCAAGTAATTTCAACACACATTTCAATTTCTCAGTTCTTATTTTTCTATATTTGCCATTATTTTATTCTCCTTCATATTTCTCCCTCAGGTTGGAGAGTACTGGTCATCTTAATCTCTAATGTAAACTATACAAATATTCTATCATCCTCGTTGCTCTTTTTGATACCATTTCTGCTAAAAACTTAATGCTATGTAAATGAGACCTTAGACAAAGAGAAATAAAGCAACTTACTCTAGCTCTCCTGAATCCCATATCACTGCAAACCTCTGTTGCACTTCAAATTGTGTTATTGTTACCTTACAATTGTTATTGTTACCTTACAATTATTATCACTGTTTGTATTTTTAATAGACAGTTTCATAGTATGTGTTCTCACTTTTAGTAGTAACATTGAAAATAACATTTCTTCTGTGTGTGTAAATTAAAGCAATATACAGATTTAATTTAATTACTCTGACTTTACTTGTAAGTGCCAGTAAAATGAGAAAATTAGAAGGAAATCCATTCTACCTGAATCTGTCAATGTATCTAGTGACTCTCATCAGTGTTAGGTGTCTCCCGCTTCTTTTATAGTCAGTGGAGAGAAATAAGGGCATCTCTGGAGACCTATTCATCCCATTTTAAGAGAGATGTTTGTGTTATGTGGTCTGAATTGATCTCCAGAGGGTGGGAATAATTACGCTATGGAGGTCTCTATCTTCTGTTCCTCTAGGCTCTCTCAATCACTGATAGCAAGTAATAACTTTGATTAAAATGTGAACTTTCAGACAACTAACTAGATGAAATTACTCCCAACCTCAGAGTCTGGGTTTGTAGGGGAGAGACAATAAAACAAATACCATGATTTGGTGTTTTCACAGACAGCAAGATGTAGTCAAAGTAAAGGGATACCAGGGAAGGTCCCCTTCTCTCTCAGCTCCCTCACCCTCCTCAGAGGATAAGGGGAGCCTTTCCTCACTGTGCAGCATACTCCTCTTCCTGTGTGCAGTCAATCTTTGCAGGCTGCTTCAGACACATATTTTAGCAATGCATCTAGATCAGATTGCTCCTCATCTCCTAACAGGACACACAGAGGTGCTCCAGGCAAAGGAGGTCCTCTTAAGCTGGTAAAAAAGTTATTGAAACATGTCCTCCCTCACCAGACTCCACCACTTCTTCTCCAGACTCTTGCAATTCCTTCTCTTTTCCTTTCATGTCAGCAAAACAAAGAAATCATTTTTAGCTAGGCTCAACCACAAGTTGGCAAGGATAACATTCTTAAATATCACTGTGCTATTATGATAAGCATAGCATATTCCAGGCAGAAAAGCTGCAGATTATGGAAACCTTCAATAAGTATGGATAATATTAAAAGTTAGAATTTTCTTTTTTATTTTTTTTTTTTTTTTTTTTTTTTTTTTTTTAAAAAAAAAAAAAAAAAAAGAGCCTCTCAGGATTTCAAATAAAAGACATGAAAAATCCATTTATATTTATCTCCCAGATCCTCTGTGCATCTTAAGCAGAAAAAGATATATACTTACTTCAGAAATATAGTTACCATATTTGAATTTCTGAGCTACATGAAAATACCAGAAATATATATTCTTAAATTTTCTTCCAGTTTTATTTGAGACTGTGAAGGTGTAAAAAGAAAAGCATATATTAAAAATCTATGTCATGATGTGTCTCCCTTTCAGAAAAGGAAATATGACCTCTTCACTACTACAGCAAAATCCTATCTTGTCATGAGCAAAAAATAGTCATTCCTTACTCAGTGCAAATAAGGAGATTTGTATAAAAGAGTCTAGTACAGATTTTATCAAAGGATATTGAGAAAGAACTGCCACTGTGTGATCCTTTTTGAAGCTAACTGAAACCCTGTTACTGCTGAAATTCTTGAGTCTCCTAAATTTTTTTAGTTCTTCAATGATTGTTCTCCAAAAAGAGCAGGTTGAACAAAGAATTATTAACAGAATATTGTTCAGTAATGAAAGCTGAGCTAATATTAATAATGAATAATATTTTTATGTCTTTACAGCAGCTTGCACATCAGTAGATACTGAAGCCTTTATCAGGTGTAGACTACTTCCTCTTGGTATACAAGGGAATGCCAGATGAATCAGGACTGACCCCTTCTGTATAATTCCCCTCACATACTCATCTAAGATTTCTCTGAAGCTCAGGGGTCTGCAGGAGCCTATTCACACAATGGCATAGGTTTGGATGGATTCTAGGAAACCATCAAGTCTGATCTCCTGCTCAGCACAGTGCCAGCTTTGAAATTGCATGAGGTTGCTCAGGGCCTTATCCAAGATTTTTAGGTATTTCTAAGGATGGAGATTGCCTGCTGCCTTGTACAGGCTCTCCAGATTTTTACCACTATCACTGTGAAGATCTTTTTACTGGAATGTAGTAAATCTGATCTCAGTTAAATTCTGATGATCTCAAAACCCAGCTGTGCTATAATACGGGATCTCCAGGCCAAGACCTTCAGGAAACATCAGAACAGCCTTGTCTTCCCTTTGTTGGTTACATGGCACTGGGCCACCAGCCCCAGATCAAAATGCCAAAGGTCAATAAAAAACAGTGTCCAAGTAAAGCACAAAGTCCAGACTAGCTCCATGTGTCTCCTTTGCCCTCTTGGGAGAACCTGGGTTATTTTCCACAAGATGGTGGGACGTAGACATTTTGAGAAGGACTGATAGCAGGTTCCACTTCTTTTTCCTATGCTTCCACTTTTCTTAAGGCATCTAAAAGTGTCCTTGAAAACCTGCACCTGTGCAAATTACTTGAGGGATCTGGTAACAGAGAAACCCATCCAGCTGGGTAATATAAGGAATATTAATGGTATAAGATAAAGATTCCAGCAGTGTGAGGATGTACTAAGATGTTAGACAAATATATTTCCTGGCCAATTCCAGAGACACAAGTGCAAATGCCATAAACCTAAAACTTCATACTGATTTAAAGATTCATCCTATTTTTCTTAAATGTAATTTCATTTAAGAAATTATATTCAATGAATGAAAACCAAATCTAGATATAAAGGCACTAAATATCAATGATTTACCAATGACACAAATAATACTTGTGTTGATTTTTGATCATTAACCAGTCCAATGGGGTCTGCCTTCAGAATCACAAGCTGTGAGGCAAAAGTGGCATCTGTTAATCAAGAAAAGGATGTCAGGTTGTCCCCAAAGCAAGGTACATTTCAGTCAGAGAAAGAAGAGAACAACATAGGAAAAATCAAGCACAAAATTAAACACTGTATCTAAAAATATATTTTCTTTTATATCTGACTGGTAGGGCAATCTGCTGTTGAATTGGATTTAAGTATTCTTCTCTGTTTGTTTTCTCACCCAGAACTGTTACCTATTTTGACAACACTTCTCTTTTTTTCACAGTAAAGCTATATAGATAACACAAGCTATATTTTATCCATAGCAAAACAAACCACAACAAAATAAACATTTTCAATTATTTCACTCAAATTTTGACATAGCTCAATAAAATAAACTCCTATAAAGATTCCCTTGGTATAAAGGTTGTAACTGAACCTGCATGATTTCAGAAAGGTAAAACCAAATCCAAAATAAACATGAAAGTTTTTAATCACAAGTCTTGGCAAAATCCAACTACTTACTATATCCTCATTAGCATTTTGTTAAATTAAAAGGATAATATAATTTGCAATTACATTTCTTTTTTTTAAAATAAAAATAAGATTGAAACCCTCGCCCCCAAAAAAAAATTATTTGTAAGCATAATTTGGAATGGAACCATTTTCTTTAAGACTCTAGTCAAATCTAATTATTTTTCTTTAAGAAAATCAGTTTGGCATAGGTATTTTGGAAAAGGTCTGGTAATCTAATTGAAAAAGATAGAAGGGCTTACTTTATTTTCCTATTCCTTGTCCAATCTGAGAGCACAGCATACCGCCTGAAGTTGATGACCATGGATTCCTGTTCAAGAAAATGTCAAAGGAACAGCAGCAGTGACATGTGTCCTCTCTACAATTGCTTTTTATTTGCAATGAAATGCTTTTATGCAATGGCTTTTGCTAGTACAATGTGTGGATTAATTTTTTCTTCTTATATCACAATCTGTTCCAAATAATTGTGGACCTATATTTTTGCAATGCTCAATGAACTAAGAAACGTGTAACTGCTGTGCAAATAGATTAGATTTAATAATAGAAGCATATGTCCAGGGTCGACTGGCAGTTTTCTCCAGTTTGATGAGACCAAAATACTAAACATAATCATGTTTTTGTGCAAACTTTACACAACAGAAGCATTTTGTCATTAAAATTACAGTTTGTTTTTGGCTCAAATTACTGCAATATCACAGCTGTGTTTTATGAGAACATGCATAAATTCTTTGCAACGATTTTGGGCTGGATTGACAAATGTCATATTTCCATTTCTCTTTAGAATGATGCCATTACAGTTGATTGTTGATTTTAAATTTTGATGTGCATGAGATAAAAAAAAAAGGGAAAAAGCCACTCAGTATTAAAATGAAACACTATGAAGAATGTTTTTGGTTTATTAGTCTTGGGTCCTACAGATTTTGTTTCCCATGGACCTTATTCAGTTATGTTCTCTTTCCAAAAGTCATTTCAGAAGCAGAGAAGATGGAAAAAAATCTGTAGAATGAAGACCATTCATTTAGTATACATGCACTACAAATAAACTGTCTTGCTTTTCATCTGTATTTTTATATTGTCACTAATTTTTGGAAAAAAACAACAAACAAACCAAAACCCAACTCAAAGGTCTTTGTGTTCTTGAACTGTTTTTTTATTGCAGACTTTGTGATAGTGTTTACTGGCTAGAATATGACACTCTAGGAATAGTAGTGGTGAATTACCTTGACCTTTACAATGTTCTTAATTTTGGTTGGCTACTCATTCTACTCATCAACATTTATAGCCACACTCATTCTGGGGAAGGCAGAGCTAGGTACTAAAACAGAAAATGTCAAAAGCTCCTGTACTCCAAGGACATGTCAGACATTCAAATTCTCATACTTTATTATCATAGCAAAGGACTGCAACAAGAGTAGGATATAACCTTACATTAATCTACACACGACAGATGGTAACAAAGAGGAGAAATGGCACAAAGCAGCCCGTTATGACTCTAAGATATTCACTTTGTGGTTACCTTCAGATGCTGCTCATCCTTCCTCAGGTGAGTCATAAACAATGGAATGTGATTGCTGGTCCGTAGTGCTCTGCTGGATCTCCTGCAACCAAACCTGGAAGCCCCAGGAGAGTCTCCTAGAGGGGCTGTACCTGCTGCCTGCTGGTTACTCTGGCACTTCTGCTTGTGATTACACTCAATTTCAAATGCACTTTCCTGTTCACTTGTTTGTCCTATTCTAAATTCTTAACTCATTTTCTTACATTCAGCCCTGTCTTTGAAAGCTCACCTGTTTTATTTTCCTCCTCACTTACATGCACTAAAATACGCTAAAATTCTAGCAAAAATAAAATAGTTTCAATGTTGTTATGAATGTATCGCAAGTTAGAGGGCAAAAAAGTGATGTAGGAATAATAAGTGGTAGAAAACTTTATGCTAAAAGGTTTGAATTATGCATTTGATTTTAATACACAAATTAGCTAAACATTTAGGAAAATAGTAATATTTAAATAGTAACACTTAAAAAAGTAACACAAATAGTAATGTAGACAGCAAAGACTCTTCCCTCTTCTCTTTTGAGAAGATACAGCAGAAAGTTTTCAAATTATGCTGGGTTTAAAAATCTTGTATATATTATAAGTAAGTGAAATATTTTTGAGCACCTCCCTCCTCCTGCCCAGATGTAAAATATATGCAATGAACTGTAATGTAGCGAGCACAGAAGACAAAGGTACAAAAATTTATCTAATCCAGCCAAAAGGAGTGCAGCTTTTAATTAACGATTTGATCTAGTTATTTATTTATTTTCAATGGTCACCTTGTTTGTGCTATCATGAAAAAAGTATTAAAGTGGAAATAAACCTCAGTAATTTATCTTGCTGCATCAGAAAATGCAAACTCTATATCAAGGTACTCAGTCTCTGTCAGACCAGTACATTATTTCCCAGTCATCTTGATATTATTCTTGGGAGATAAAACTGGATGAACATACTGGTCCTGTTATGAATTCATAAGATTTTCTCGACACAAAATGCCTCAAACAGCAATGAAAAATTATCAGTAAACTCCCACCTCAAATAATGTAATCTGTATCATCACAGTAAGTGTTACTACATCCAATTATAAGTTAAAATGTCTTTGCAGTGCCTTATTCTGTACTGCATGAAAAATGCTATGTGTTCATCCATATATGCTATATAGAAATACAAATACCCTCTGTACAAATACAGAGAGTATAACCTCATGTAACCTTATGTGTGCAGTGACAAAATCCTGGAACAGTTGAGACTGGAGGGGACCTCTGGAGGCCATCTAGTTCAACCCTTCTACTCAAGCAGGACAATTTTCTGCTGTGAATATTACCAAGGATGGCAACACCACAACTGCTCTGGGCAACCTATGTCAAGGGTTGGTCACCCTCACCATAAAAAAAGTGTACCCTGATGTTCGGAGAGAACCTCCTTTGTTACAGGTTGTGTTCATTGGCTCTGATCCTGTCACCACTTAAATGACTGTGGCTCCATCCTCATTGTGCCATTGTACTCTCCCTTCAAGGGAGAGGTCTTTTTGATTCTGATAAGGTCTTTTTGAGCTTTCTCTTCTCCAGATTGAACAGTCTCAGCTCCCTCAGCCTTTTGTCACAGGTGAGATACTCCTGTGCTTTCAGCATCTTCATATGCCTTTGCTGGAGTATCTTCAGAATATCCATGTCTCTGTTACACTGGGGAGCCCAGAACTGGACCCAGCATCCTAGATATAGCCTTGCCAGTGCTGAGTAGAGGGGAAAGATCATGTACTTTGACCTTCTGGCAATATCTTGACTAATGCAGCCCAGGATAACATTGGTCTTTTCCGAAAGTGCATTTGTTGTTTTGAGTTCAACTTGATGGCCATCACGATCCCAGGTTATGTTCTACTAAGAAGCTTTCCAACTGGGTGGCCTCCAGCATATATTTGTGCATAGGCCTGTTCATCCCTCAGTGCAGAGCTTTGCCCTGCTTCCTGTTGAACTTCATGAGGTTCTTTACGTTGTCTGACTGCTTTACTGTAGTAATTATACATATGGGTAACCACAAAATTTGGCACGCAACTTTTCTGCAAACTAACATGTTACTAACTACCAGAATAATATCTATGAACGCGATGTCAAATGTGATGAACATTTAATTTTCTAAATGGCATTTACTAGGTGCCTGCAGTCTGATCACCTTCGTTTTTATTCTTAACAGCTTAAAAAACCTAAGCAATATTAAATTGATTCATAGTTTTCCTGCAAAAAACCTAGAGAACTCTTTTATTTTAACAGAGAATCTGATCTAAATAAAGTTTGGGAATAATATCTCAGGCAATATGTTTCCCTTAAGTAAATGGTCAGATTTTTTTTTTAATAATTCTTTGTGCATCAGTTTTACCATCTAGATAACCACTGACTCAATAGAACATTTGTGTAAAAGCAAGAGTAACCATGGGGAATCAAGTTTTATGTGCCATTCTATTAGAGGAGTTTTTCCTTACTTGTTACAGGGAAGTCGCTTTCATTAAAAAAAAAAGTAGTTTTGCTACCATTAAACACTCAACAAAGTCTTTCACAACAGTACAGCATTAGCCAAATTGTCTTAACCCTGCCAAGTGTTTACATTTGATTTATGAAATATTTTCTTTCATTCTGAATATTGTGTTAATTTATTCTCTGAAACCATTGTGTGCACAGTCAAATAACTGCTGCATTGAATTCCAGGAGAGGAAGTGAGTGTTGAAAAATCCCAAGGGGAAGGTTTTTAGCATGTGCAAAATTGATGTGTCTTGTTCTGGTCTACAATTATCTCAGTGGATATTCTAGTTTTACAAGATTGTTTGTGGTGTAGAATATGGTCAGTTGCTCAATTCAGGCTTTCTCATTTAAACACAAGTCATATCTGCATTGTATTACACCTCTATCTAGTTCTGTAATGGAATGAGAAAATCACTGGTAGGAAAATCCTGAAGGGCCAAAATATTACTATATTTTTATAGCCATGTTTCTTCTGAGAATCAGCATAAGCATTTCTTATTGAACAAAAGCGTTCTCTTCAGATGGCAGAGATGCAGATATTCAAGTAGTGAAATATATTTCGTACGTACCCACAACTTTTCTAAATAGTAAAACAAGCAATTTTTAAAATTTCTTCCTTGGATTGATATTGAAAGTAGAGAAGCAGGAATGAACATAAGTTTAAAAGGAGCTTTTACAAAGAAAGCAGAACAGACACCTGCCATAGGGCATACAACATGAGAACTACCAGATAGCCACTTCAGGAAGAGTAAATAGTCTTGTGAAACTGTCAGAGGATAAGGCTGGGTCCCCTGTGAAATCATGGTTCTAACTGCAGAGGACTGGTTGAAGTACCTACCATGTCACAGTTCCTGTAACAGGTCTTCCTTTCAGACTTCCCCATAAAGGGAATAAAGTCTAATTTATTTCCTTAAGTTATCTGTAAGTTATCTGCAAGTTTATTTCCTTAGTTATCTGTAAGCATAAATATTTGAAAGAATGGGTGACTAGCTACTAGTATTAATAAGGTAAACTAGCCTATTTTAGAAGTAGTGTTCTACTGATGAAAGAAACTCTAGCCCGCTAACAACTTTCAGTTCTATTAAAGATTTTCTTTCCTTGCATTCTGGGGAAAGATATTAATTCAGAGTCTTTTTGTAAGGTCCGTTCCTCCACTACAAGTCTCTCCTGGGGCTTGTAAGAATAGAAACCAGAAAAAAAGTTGCAACAAGAGATCTATTCTTTCATGATATCTTCTGTGAAAAGCCTTGGACAAGAATAAAGAATTTCCACATCCATAGAAAGAGAAGGTAGGTGTTGAGGGACAAGTGAGACATCAAGATCTCCAAAGGTAAAATAAGGTGTTCAGTAGATGGTCTACACGAAAACAAAGACCATATTGGCTGATTTGGTTTTTAAAAAGGAAAATGTACTAGTTGTCACAGATAGTCTGTGACAAGAACAATCTGAGGACAATTTGGGGCTACAAACTTTAATCTTCCAAACCCTTAGCTCCTTACATCTTTGAATGTATCTCCCTATATTTTTGTCTTTTTGAACCACAGTCAAACATCCATTTTCTCTGCTTTTTTCCATCTCTTTCTGCCTCCAGAAATGAAGCCTTCAACCAGTAAACTCTACACTCCCCTGCCACAGCTTTCCTTGAGGCCCCTGCTGCCAAGTCCCTAACTCAGACCTCACTTGTGTGTTGAGAGTAGAGAGACCACATACAGTCATGGATACTGACATTATTACCACATGGCTTTGGTCCCCTGAAGAGGTCAGTTTGTTCCAAGTCAGGGAAATCACTCCTATCCCTGCCCATCTCCTACATGTTGCCAGTCTCATCTTCTGAGGTCCTGAACTTCTTCACGAGGACACTTTCCACTGTCTGTTGCACAGTTTTCCTCTGAGGCAGGCACTAGTATTTAACAATACAGGATGAACAGATATGAACAGTGAAGGGGAGGGAAAGAAGTAATGAAATAAAACTGGGGGACTGGAGAGAATTGGGAATGAGGTTCTTACTGAAAACCGGGTAATTCGATCTCTCCTGGATCTTCCAGTAGTAGTTACTCTTAGAAAACCCAGGGCTTTGAAACAGGATTATGCAAACAGATTTAGATGCAGACATTCATATTCAGATGGGACAGAAGTGAATAAAAAATCAAACTCAAAGCAAGATATTATTTCTAATTTAGTGTAAAGGTGACTTTTGACCATTTTTACACTTCGTGTGTCCTGAGTCAGGCTTTTCTTGTTTGTTTGTTTTGTTTTGTGTGTTTTGGGGGTTTTGTTTGTTTGTTTGTTTGTTTTTAATACTGAAATTTGTCAGTAAAGTTAAAGATCATGGCTTAAGTCATAAGATACTCATCTGATCAGTCCTCTAAGAGTAACAAGACCCAAGGTAGAATTGCCTGTATGAGAAGGCATGTTTCTATTCATCAGTTCAGTCTGAATCAGAGCAGTCACAGAGGTTTTATTCTCTTTTCACTTTGTTCTCTACTTAATGATGAATTAAAGAAAATGTCAGTAGATGTATTTAATATTCTTCTTCATATCATCAAAATATATTAAATTCCAAAAGTGTATTGTGTTCATGTATTTTGTCCTGATGTTGATTTCTTGCTTTATTTGACTTAACCATGTCACACAACTGTTATAAATTCTGAATTCTGAGTGACTTAATCAGCCTGATTTACCATTTCACCATCTGGATTTAATTTAATTGTTGATATTTTCCCCCTCTTCATTGTGAAGTGAATAAGTACAGGGACTTGTACTAGATCAGACTCGGGAATACCACATATTTTCCTGAAGGCAGCCAACTACAAAATAAATTCTGAATCTCAGGTTCTATTTACTGATATTTTTATTTTATATAAGAACACCATAGCAATATAAAACATCCTATGTTCTTTCTTGTTTAAAAGGTTTCTTAAACTCCCTCTTGGACTGTAATACAGCTGTTGTACAGATGAACTACAGACTTAACTGTAGGGAGTGTTGTAGTCAATTTGGTGTGCAGTATTACACAATTGAATTCAATATCGTTTTTCCTCAAGCAAAACAATTTTCATCCTTTCATTCCAGGATGATCACACTTGTTTAACTAACAGCATTTGGTGTGGACAGGGACTAGTCCTCATTTTCTTCCTGAGTAGGTTCACTGAAACTTGTCTTGGTGTACAGGAAGTCTGAGCAAAACAACCCTCCTTTGCTGCATCCCCTGGTGTGAACACTGATGTGTCTCATAATTTTTGCAGAGGACTAAGAATTAAAACAGGATGGCTGCTGAAATTGTACCTGGTGAGCCTTGGAATAAGACTTCCCACCAGCACCTGACCCATCACTTGTCAGGGCTAATGGTCTATTGTTTTCCTTGGCTTGTGGAAACATGTATCTCAAACAAGAATATCCCTGGAAATGTCAATGAGCATGCACACTTTCCTCAAAGAAACTCGGAAAAGATTTAAAGACTTGATACAGGAAAGTTTTAACACATTCCTCAGAGATTCCATAGAAAAACTAGAAGAAGCAGAAACAAGTTTCTTGGCTTGTGCTGTTACCTAAAGAATGTAAAATAGAGTACTTCTTCCTGAAAAAGCAGAAGTATTTTCCTTTCCTTCAATCCATTCTTCTCTAAAATACTTGGGACTCAAATGGCATCATGGAAATAGCAATGATGTATTATGGTGGCCTTTTACAATCACTAAAAATTATTTTAAAAACTAGCTGTCATTTCACTTATCTAGAGATAAACTAGATCGCTCCATTCAGTGAAAGGATCTAAGACTCAGAGAGACTACCTTAGTCCACTGGTCCACTTCCTCTTTACTCACTGTAATGGAGAAAAGCAAAAATATGGCCCTATATTTAGCAGAGAAAGTGTGTCCCTATCCACAGTTTAGTTCTTAGGAAACCTAAGACTCCCAACTAAAAAGTCTCTGGAGACTCCTGAGACCAAGTAGAAGAATGTTGTGAAAAAGAAATCAAAACCAAAACCAAGCAACCCCCCATACAATTCCCTTTAAGCAGTGAAGGGAGTAACTTTGAACAGTCTCTAGGGTTAGCTGAATGTCACAAACTAACACCATCAACAACCAAAATCTTGACATTGAACAGGTAAGTTTCTATCACAAAGATGGATATTAGAGATTCTGTACCTCAAAGAAAATCAATGGCACCCAAGGTGCAAATCTTCTTCTAGGAACTGACAAAACTAGAAAAGTAGAAGCACTTGATAGACTAACTGAAGCTGGAAAGAAACTCTCAGATGCACTAAGACAATGATGCTCCCCTCTCCTGCACAGGCCACCTGCATCCAGGGTCTGCATCTCAGAGCTCTGAAGAAACTGACAAAGGAAAACAAATGTGTATAAACCACAGAGGAATCTGAAAACCCTCTAAAAGAGCCACAGTTCCATGAGAACTAAAGAAAAAAAAATATCTAATCCAAAGGTGGAAATCACCTGCATTAAGCAATTAGACCAGATGGAAATAGAAATATTATTTCCTATTAAAAAGCAATACATGGGTAACAGCAGGCAAAACTCAATTTAATTCTAAGGGGAATCCCAATTGAAATAAGTAAGGAATTCTCAGAAAGTGAATATTTGAGATAAAAATCCCCTGAACACACTGCAACACAGGGGAAATAAATAATTTTTGATATAAAATCACCTATCATTTCCTTAAAGGAGCATTACCTACCTTAATACCTGTGAAAACATGGATGATCACTAATGAGAGTAATTAGGATATGAAACGTTGTATTGTGAATGCAATGACCAATTATTTTTCAAGATTTTTCCTCTACCACATTAGAAAATGAAGTCCTCAGCTAATTTAATAACATCCATTGCTGGGTGTTCCATACAGGTGATATGATAAAACCTATATCCTCGTGATAAAACCAAAACTATAACACACAACTTTGCTCATAGATAAAAATGCTTGAAAGCCTGAAATTACACTTCCACTAAAAGATCCTAAAGAGATAAATGAACCCAGAATAGGATCTCTCCTGACTTGACAATAGGTCATATTTCAGAAACCTCACAACCAAAAAACTTTAAATGGCATCTTCTACAAGGAACAAAAGTCACAGGCAGAAATGAGAATTAGCAACCAAGTGGAAATGAGTGAAGATAATTAAGCAAAAGCACTAAAGGTCTTCTGGGACACTTAAAATTCTAAAATATATCAAGCAGTGTCAGTACATGAGTATACAATAGCAGGTTTTTGAAGAGTAAGTAAAAAAACAGTACAAGGATCTATCACATCCGACAACAAGGCAGATTCAGATTCAGTAGTTAACTGTGGGTAATGTTACTCAGTTGTATAATAGGAAGGGATGTACCAGGATAGCTTTTCTTATCCTTATTCATTAACCAACAATGTATTTTTACTACTAATCTAAACCTGAATACGTAAGGGATAAATTGATTCCTATTGTAGAGTGATGTTTAAACAGATCGTGATTAAAAATATTTATTTGTCATCTTTAGTATGGTACAAAATGATCATACCAGCTTATTTTCATTTAAGGATGTTGATTCTATTTTCAAAAGCAAGTGTTTTCAAATGTAACTCTTAATATTGCTAATGAAATAATCTCCAAATCTTGGGGAAGGTTAAAGTTCTACGAAGATTGGTAGGAAAGAATGCCAAGTTTTCTGACACCCATTTTCCTCTGAAGAAGGAGCAGGCTAAAAAAATTGAAAAGGGGTTGTTCAACTAGCATACAATCGCTAAAAATATGGCTGGTCTGAATGTGAGAATGCTATAAACAGATTAGCACTAAGGGGAAAAAAAGCAGTGAACACAAAACCTTTGTGTTTGATAAGAAGGCATTATGGCATCTGAAGAAAAACAAATTTTGGATGAATGACAGCCTATACTCTTGTATTTCAGCATACCAGTTCAAACAGCAAGGGCTCATTTTAAGAAAAAGCTATCAAAAATTCAGTTTTAGGCATCTGTGTGTCAGAAACTTAAAAAAAAGTTTATAAAAAGGGTTCTATGTCGTTTATGTTTGAAAAAAAAACAACCTACACTCTTGAAAGAAAATTATGTTAAAATTTATATAGATGAGTGCAGATGTAAGAAAATAGAACCATTTTCCTGGGAGAAATGCATAGAAGACATAATTTTTTTTGCATTTGAAGACAATTTTTGCTGATAACATCTATTGGACTATTGAGCTTATACTTACTGCTGACAATAGAAGACAGCACAAAGTTTGGGATCAAAAATTCTACATTCTGGGAGTGAAAAATTAATCCTGTTTTAAAAAATTTCTCCTTATTTTCCTACTTAGCTACAATAAAAACATAAAGCTTTTATGAAGCACTATATACACTCTTTCACGGCCATGAAAATGTTAATAGCCATAGAAGAGAAAATTAATACTCTTCTAAATGATACACTACAACAAATATTGAATTGACTATAATAAAATTAAACTCTTTGAAGAATAATAATGTCACAGAGTCACATTTTCAAAGTGTTTGAAGGACGTTTTCTAGAAGATGTTTATATGCTTAAATATTTCATGAATTTTTTGATGCATTTTGGGAGTTTTGGGGAGTTTTTCTCTAGGATTTTTATGATTTGGAAACCCAAACTGATGCAAAAATATGTAACTCCACATTGTTAGCAAAACTGTATGGACGCATACCACAGAAAACTCAGAGAATGTACCTTGGTAAACTAACTCTGTAAATCCATGAAATTTGACAAATAATTCAATATATTTTTAAGATATAGGGGAAAATAATTGCATCCCCAAAGCATAGCAAGAAAAGTTTGTTTTAAAACTGATTTGATTCCTGGAATTCTAATGCACCAAGTAAGTCACCATGCATTATTAGAACAGCAAAATTTAAAAATAATAGTGTATTAATGGGAAGAAAAATTTTGACCAAACAACAACTATACATGAGCTGTTTCCATGTTTGCTTCTATTCTCATTCATATCTAAAGGAGAAATTGTCTAAAAAACACAATAACCTGTGGGTTAATATGTAATGAGGTGGAAGATCATGTGCACCAAGTGAGGCTGAAAAGGACCTTTGTGTAAATGGTTTGACATCTATTGCCTAGGCTGTCACTATATGTATTATAAAATGGTTCCCAAAATTGCCCATTTGTTTAATAGTTTCCTAGAATCCTCTCAAATTCCAAAATCAATGAACAATTCACTGAAGTTGAAATCCAACAAAGACAAAATTGATTGCACCTCTCATGCATCTGTGCCTGTAATAAACACTAATGCCCAGCTATTTGCCAAAGGATTGCTAATAGCTTCAACTCTCAGTTGCAGCAATTAATTGAGACTCAAATAATTTATTCCAGGAAATCCTGAGTGAGGGATAATAATAAAATCATACAAAGGTAGAGATACTGTCAGGGAAAATTTGGGAACTTCAGTGGCCCATCTATATACCTTTTTAATAAACCATCCTGAGGACAATAATTCTAGTTGGACATGCAGCAGGCAGATATTGGCTGTCGAGAGTTGATCATATCAGACTCTCTCAAAATGTATGTGGAAATGAATTCAATCCCTCCAGCATAAGGAGTAGCTTGGTACAATCTCTTCTTCTATTGTATGACAATATAGGCACATAATGAACTCCATATATAATTAGGCAGCAGAAAATATGTAACCCAGAATGTTACAAAAAACTTTAAATGTAACTATTGTACCAATATGATATATTCTTATGTAAAGGTGATTAAAATAATTTATATTGAGGAATGTGAGAGTGTAGGAAAACATTCATAGATTTAAAAAACAGAGTAATGAATTCTTATAATATTTTTCTCATTCTGTTTAATACAAAATTAATGTTTATTTTTTATGTTCAAAATAAATTTGGGTAGATGCAAATTAAGACAGGATAACAACCTCACTCAGGTCATAATAGGTGAAATATAAAGATTTATAGAAGCATAATTATGACATTGTGCCAGCCAAGACAATGACTGCCAAAACCACTTAGGTAGAAAGTTTCTTAATCAGTCTTTTGAGATAATAAAAAAGAGGGCAATTGCTGCCCTCCTGAAAAGGGGGAGGAAAAGAACATCTATTCTCCTTTACTATTGCTGCTATTTCTTTTCTGAAGGAAAATACTCTGTATATAGAATGATATATCTCTTTATTGCATTTGCCTGTGGGAAACTATTATTACTATTATTATCAGTATTATTTTTACTACTATTACTACTATCACCAATTAATAATAATAGAATCATAGAATGGTTTGGATTAGAAGGCAGCTTAAAATCATATCGTTCCAATCCCCTTGTCCATAGCAAGGACACTCCTTATTCAATCAGGTTGTTCAGCTCTCCATCCATCCTGGCCTTGAATACTGCCAAGGATGGAGCATACACAGTTCCTCTTGGCAACATGTTCCTGTGTTTCATCACCCTAACATCTAATCTAAACCTACTTGGAAGCCATTCCCCCTTGTCCTATCACCACAGTTCCTACAAGAAATCCCTCACCAGCTTCCTTGTAGGTCCCCTTCAAATACTGCAAGGTTGCTCTGAGGTCTCCATGCATCCTTCCCTTCTCCGGGCTGAACAGCCTCAAATTTTTCAACGTGTCAATATCAGCATCATCAGCAGCATCATCATCAATCATCATCATCATCACAATAACAACCACAACTACCACCACCATCAACAACAACAACATAATAATAATAACAACAACAATAATAATATATAATCATTTTCTGGGTTCGAAGTCTTTTAACTCTACTCACATGGGCTTATTTCTAAAACCTGAACCCAACACCATTACCAGGCTATCCATTCTTTCAGGTCCTCTCTGGTCTCAAAAACTCTATCAGAAGCTCTATCAGTGATTTATTTTGCATGGCTTTATTTCATGTCTTCCACTTGACCTCATGTAACTCTACCTTTCCATGGACTCCTGAGAAGGTTAAGCACAAAATACAGTACTTGGTGTATTTGTGTCAACTCTTGTAAGACCCACTATTGACCTCTTCTGAAAGCCTAATCTAAAGCAGATAATCATCATAATAAAAACATATGGGTATCCTAAACTAACTGTTGAAATAGCTAATGAGGAAATATTTGTCAATACCTTCACATGGTAAAGGTGAATTAGGTCATTATAGCTTTTTATCCTTAGATTGTTTTAATATTACTATTAGTATCCTTATCTTCTATTAAGTGTAAAATTTGCCACATTTAAGGAAAATTACAAGTATAAGTCCATTTGCCATAAAAAACCCTGTATTAAGTACAAAAGTCTGTACTTTGAAATACTTTCAAATTGTACTGCTTCTGAACTACAAGACTAGAATAATTCCATTTATTTAAGTAAATCTTGCACACTACTGCAAATGCCACTAAAATCTAGTTCCTGATGATTTCATTTGTCTGCAGTCTCTGTAATTTTATATGGTTAGAAGTTTTATGTGGATTATGTCTTTTTATTGGTTAAATAAAAAAGCCCTCCTGATTCAATGCATCTAGTTTTGAAAGGTGTTATAAAATATAAATTTTGTTAATCTAAAATTAATTTAGAGTTCTTAAAATGTTAATGCTTCCTAGGATCCGTATCCTTTTGGATGATTTTCAATACTTGTCATTGAAAAGTTTAAGAGAAGAAAAACTTTGGGAAAGCAGTATAGATTTTTATATTTGATTTCTTGAAATAAAAACAGTCAGTTCAAAACAGAATATTGATTACATGAGAGAGATCAAAACTTGATCCTACTGTACTGTAAAACTGTTAAGAGCAGATTTTATTGTGAGTATCATACTTTAGTAAATACATCTTAGAGAAATGGTTGTTAGGTTTCTGATGTGGTGCCAATTGCCATTTCCAATGCCAAGAAGTTTGTGTAAAAGAAAAAAAAAAAAGAAAAATTAAAGAATCATCGCTCCACCCCCCACCCAAACCTGATTTCAGTGCCAGTCCTTTTCCCTTTATTTAGTTAGAATAACAGCCATTCCTATCTATCATTTATCTCCACACAGTTGACAGATGCTGTAGATGTTTGAGAGGTCTGGAAAGAAGATTAATTTTCTGACTGTGTCAGAAAGAACTTAATGCAAACCTCAAGCAGTGAAGCACTTAGTGGATGCAAAAACAAAGGTTGTAAATGACTGATATTCATGGAGATATTTACTGTTTGAAGGCTAGGTGGCACAGTGAGCCAGACACTGTTAGCATGTTAAGACCCAGGATCAGGTTGCACTGTTCTTGCCTGACATGAAAATGAGAATGCTGACGAGACAGTGCCTACCAACCCAGCATTTACATACAAAAGCTGTAACTGGGCTCAGCTAATCAACTGTGCCTGTTATAAAAACAGGAAAGGAACATATACATGCTGTTAGATTGTTTCAGCTGAGCAACATAAATCTCCATCTGTAGGAGGTATTTTCATTAAACAAACTAACTCACTCATTTGACATCACATAAACATATCCTCAGAAACAAGTACAGAGAAATTGACTCAGACTTTGAGGGAGGTGCTTAAGCTCTGATACTCAATGTGACAAGTATACAACATTAAAAGGGACTGAGAGCTTAGAATTAAAGAATCCAAGCACCTATGGAAGGACAATTAAAGAGAGTAGGATAGGGAGGGACAAGAAATGCCCAACAGTGGTTAATTATGAAAAACAATGCACTCCCTTCCACAGGCCTAAAAATTTCATATCAAAATTTCTAAGAAAAATACAATTACTTCCACAAGCAGTGATATCTTAAACCAGGAAATTCCCAGGTTTACCTAGGTAACATACAGACTGTGTATTCTAAAGCAATCTGTATCTCAGCAAGCAGAGGATTCACCTTGGACATGAAAAAAAAAACAAATAAAATTATATTAAAATGTCATTTTAGGAAAATTTACTTCACAAAATATGGAAGCAAACAGACCTCAAAAAACCTTATGATTGGATGAACACCAGTGAATTCTAAAAATTCAACGGCTAAACATAGATGGGCTCTTAGAAAGGTCAAATATGGTTTATAGGTCAAGTTTTCTACAACTAACCCCAATGCAGCAGGTATTGTAGAGGATACTAATGCAAACAAAGGCATGAGCCAATTACTGAATACAGAATCACAGAATCACAGAGTGGATGGGTTTGGAAGAGACTTCTGGAGATCACTTGGTCCAACCATCTGCTAAAGCAAGTTCACCCAGATCAGGTCAAACAGGATTGCCTCCAGGCAGCTTTTGACACTGTCAGAGAAGGTGACCCCACAACCTCTCTGGGCAGCCTGTTCCAGTGGTCTGTCATCCTCAAAGCAAAAAAGTTTTTCCTCGTATTCAGATGGAGCTTCCTATATTTCTGTTTGTGTCCATTGGCCCTAATCCTGTTGCTGGGCACAATGGAACATAGTCAGACCCAACCCTCTTGACACCTTGAGATATTTGTAATCATTGATAAGATCCAGTCGTCTCTTCTCCAACCTAAACAGGCCCATGTCCCTCAGCCTTTCCTTGTAAGAGAGATTCTCCAGTCTCTTAATCATCTTTGTCATGCTTTGCTGGAGCCACTTCAGGAGCTCTGCATCTCTCTAGTACTGAGGAGCCCAGAACTGGACACAGCACTCCAGATTGAGCCTCACCAGGGCTGAGTAGAGGGGCAGGATAACCTTTTTCAACTGGCTGGCAAAGTCTTTTTTAATGCACTCCAGGATACCATAAGCGTTCTTTGCCACAATGACACATTGTTGGCTCCTGGGACCACTTGCTTACCCATGATGATTAAATGTAATTTAAACCAGGCCTCAAACCAATAAGTGTTTATGTTTTCAAATATAATGACTGGTAGAAAAATATGTTTCACCTTCCCTAATACTCACCATTCCCTGTGAATGATGCTAAACTGTTAAAAAGTTTTTTCTAAGTTGCATATATACACAGGTGAGATCATGTGAGTCAGTCATTTGTGTTATTGCTCCATAGTTATTAGATTCAACTGCCTCTCAACAATGTTGAGACAGATGCATTTCTTCATTTCCACTTGTAAACCAGATATGGAGAACTAAAACAACCTGGAAGGAATTTTTGCATCAGTTCACTACTATCTTTAAGCTCTGAAGTACTCATGCACAGTGGCTTGCCGAACTGGGTCTTCAATTTTGATGAAGTTCATTTTGTCACATTTGTGCAAAAGTTGACAAAACCACAAAAAATTTAGTTTTTTAGATTCTTTATGAGCATGTTATGCTTTTAATGAAAGGAACACAGCCAGCCTTGTTTTTGTGTATTCATTAGACCAATAATTTCGACAAGTAACTTCATGAAAATCCTCATTCAAAAAGTTGAACTTTTAACTCACAGAGCACATTAATCTCCTTAATGCTGTTGCAGTCTATTGACTTCTTCTCTAGGTACAAATCTGGATGCTTTGTAATTAAATTTAATCTGGAGAGCTGCTAAGAAAAAAAAAGAGAAAAAGAGTATCCAGTGTACAATAGATGGAAATAATCACAGTCAAAAACATGTTTTGTACAACAGCTTAGGCAACAACAAATTCCTTGGAGCCTGTCTGTGATTGCTTGCTGCTAATCATCATCAGTTTACGCTTGTTCTCTTCCCCTCTGAAAATAATGAAGTGCAGCAAATCATTTTCATATTATAAGTCTATGTCAGAATTGTACCTTTTTCCCCCAAGCTAAGACAACATTTGTTTTTCTCTGACTCTTGAATAAAATGCTCCAAGATCATTATTTGTACAGAAACTTTATATAAATTCCAGTTTTGTACTATGTGGTTTTTTTTGTCCTTTTTTGTTATCATTATCAAAGCAGCAGTGCTATGGATTAGTGTACCATCACAAAATGAATGAATTGATATTCTAGTCTTTGAAAATCCAGGGCTTTTACATTTTTTTTTGCTACTAAATTGATAAAAATAGAATTACTTATTAAAAAAAAAAGACCACTTCCTGGGGCTTTGCTGATGATCTTACAATGGAAGGGAAATCAGAGGCCAGATTCAGATAGTTGTGCAGCATGGTCTGTATATTTTCAAGGAATAAACAGTCCTGTGATTCCCAGCACTTGGTAAAACTCAAGCACTCCAGGAATCCATCTTCTTCATGGAAACTTGCTTTCCAAATTTTGTCTGTGTCAAGCTAGTTCAGGCATATCTGACTTTTCTTTTCTCTCGAAATCCCTGTCTGTGGGATTTTCTTTCCCTCTTTCTCTCATTTCCACACACAAGAAATTCCTATTTCCAGGTGCTTGAAATCAAGCACAAGAGAAAGCCTAGTCCACTGTATGGACCAGATTCTGCTCCAGCTTGCAAAGATTCTAATGATTTTAGCAGCCAGTTGAATGAAGAGATATAACTGCTCTTTTTATGTTAATCCTGCAGAAAGATGTGTCCCATGGGGAGTGTTAAAGTGGAAACAAGAGACAGAGAGATTATACTCCTTGCTTTCAGATAGTAGTGCAGCAGAAAATAACATGCTGAGGAAACCCACTTACTTCTAGGGCAAATGTTGAAGATGGTAAATGTTCTTTAACCTGTGTTCAATTTGGTTTTGCTGTGACTTCAACAATTTTCATCAAGTATTGCACATAGCAAGAAACAAAGGACTCCTGCTTTTTAATATCTTACTTCTAACTACTTAGCTCTACAAAACTTTTACGAAAGCCTGTATCCAAGTAAATGAGCCCTGGAATGCACTGAAAGAGTTAGAAAAAAAAAATCAAAAAGCCCGAACCAAGTTAAAAAAAAGAAAAAGTTGTCAAGTTGTTTGTAAGATTTCTGTTGTATGGAAACCACACATAGATTTAATGGGTGTAACTGAAAAATGTGCTTACAGAGAAAATACTGCATTACAAATTTACCTCTGTTCATCCAAGCTGCATTAGAAAAGATAACTAAATCATAGCTCCTCTGAAGAAGTTTTGTCACTGATTTAAACCTCATTGAGACTTCAACCATTTTCAGTGATTTTCAACTGCAATTGACCACAGAAAACAAACTATCTCAGTTCTTATCCTGTCTCTCAGAAACAAAACCGTTCTTTAAAAACCACATAGATTTTACTATCAGAACACAGTATCTCAGAATATAAAAAACTATTCCAAAAAGTTATTTTATTAATTAATTTATTAATTCAGTTGTTCTCATACATTTATTTCTAGTTTGATTTTATTTTTTTCTTTACATCTAATTACATAATCCCTTAAGTAGATGTCAAAAAAACAAACAAACAAACAAAAAAATATTCAAGTTAACATATTCTACTTCAGCATATGCTTTTCCCCAAAAGGTGTGATTTAAAAACCAAAATCATATTATGATTTAAATAACAAGTAATATTAAATAAAACTATAAGTCTGATATAACTTTAAAATGCACAAGACTGGTGATATGTTTTTTTTGCAAAAGACATGATGATAGAATATAAAATATTCTCAACATCTAATCTGGACTGGAATTTTACCTGGAATGCACTGGTGTTGCAAAAACTAATATGGGTTTCAAGGTGAACTCAACACTTCATTGAATACTTGGGTGACATCAAGTTTAGAAACCAGCCTTAAACTCTAAAAACTTTTACAAATAGGGCCAGCTAGTACAAGTTAGGTGTGACTGCCTTTGTCAGATCTTTTTCTCTCTTTTGGCAACAATAATGCTTCCTACAAAAAA
>VZRZ01000509.1:66289-127948 GCA_013398175.1 Climacteris rufus | reverse complement strand
AAAAAAAAAAAAAAAGGCCTAGAAACTTGAGGATGTTTCTGTGCCCAGGAAGATGTGGATATTGGAGAAGAGTCAGGCTTCTGTTTCCATCAGAATTTGATTTTCAAGTTAACTTTTCTTACATCTGGGATCTGCAGGCACAGAACCTGTCAGAAGACTCTCTTTACAGAAGGAAAAAAACCAAGAGAAACAGTAAAACCATGAATGATTTTGTAGTGTTCCCATTTAAATAACATGGAATAGGGACTTTCCACAGATTCATCCAGAAGTCAAGTACCCTATGATGCAAAAGGAAAGGAACCATTATCTACCTCCAGTGGAAAGAGGTGAGGGTGGGTTTCTTTTGCTTTTGATTTTTTTTGTTGTTTGTTTGGGTGGGGTTTTTGCTTTCTTGGTTTACTTTGTTTGTTGAGTTTTTTTGAGGAGTGGTAGTGATTGCACTGAGTTAAAGAACCAAAGTATATTTCATGATTTCCACATATACTTGTAACACCAAACATTTTTGCACAAATGTAAGTCTTAAGAAAATCTCTTCAGAAGCATTTCAGTGCTACTTGTCAATAAGAATTTCTGCAAGACCCACAATCTCCTGTACACTTTTCATGTGCTTAAGAAATCTTATTTGTTTTCTCTGTCTGCAATAGATGCATTTTACTTCTGTCACTAGCTTTCTAGCTCTGGCTCACATATTTACAGAACAGCATATTTCCCTTGGAGGTGGCCCAGGAGATATAGTCCCACTGACTGGTTCTTCCCTGGCAAGTAAACCAACCACACAGAGAAAGATCACCAGATGCCAAACACACATGCATTGCTGTGCTGTACACCCACGCATGTAATGATAACTGCTGCAGGGAATCTTAAATGCCAGAACTGAGGAAAACTGAACCTAATGTACTAATACAACCAGCAAAACCCCCCAACTTGTCCAGAACATCTTCTTTTTTCCACTGTATTGATATTTGACAATACCTGGAAAATCAATTTCTACTTGCAATGAAATTAAAACCATAAGAGAAAAAAATAATTAAACAAAAAGTCAAAGCAGTCTGTCTCAGACAGATTTCACATTGTGTTAGTAAAATTCAGGAAAGAAGGAATTCAAAAAAATAAGAGTTGTGTCTCAGAAAAAGCTTCTTATGGTTTAATCAAAGTGTGGTATATGGTAAGATTCACTTAGAGACAACACACTTTTAAAATACCTGTGGAAACTATCTCTTGCTTGACTCATTTTGTGAAAAGAAATAATGAATTTCATCATTTTTTTAGGCAGGTATAATGATTGTGAAAACGTTTCTAGCAATTCTATGCAGCATCAGTAATTACTAGGTGACCTTTAAAGGTCCCTTCCAAATCAAAGTGTTCTATGATTCTATGAAAAACCATAGTGACAGACACTGCTATTTCATAATTTCTGCGAGGTTTTGCCTTTCTTTATATCATGGACCCAAAAAGAGTAGAAAAAATGTGCACACAGCATACATTTGCAATAGTAACCACATCCTGACTCAGCACTGTTGCAGAACATAAAACTTTAAAGAGAGACTTGGTTGTAACACTGTCATTTGTGCAAATGTAGCACAAGGTCATGAGTCAAGCAAAATGGCTGTCAGGGTTATTCCCACCATGATAATTAATTATTCAGGCTGTGATGGCTGCAGAAGAGCTGTGCTTTGTTTTGTGCATGGCCAGGCTTTTCGTGGCAAGGAGTAAGGAAACTTTCTTCATCTTTATAGCATGCACAAAAGGGCCAGACACAGTTCTAGATCCCAATTATAAGTAGGAGGGAAAAGATATGATAGAGGAAATTTTATGACTATATGGTTGCACTGGCTAGTAAGATATTCAGTTATGTATGTAACCTAAATTGTGGACTAAAATCAGACCAAGATAACGGGTAAATGAGCAATAACAGACAAAGTAATAATTATTTAATAAGTTTCCTTTAATGAGAAATATATTCATTTTATTTAGTATTCATTTAGAACTGACAAATACAACAATAAATTTTTTTCATAAAAATGTTGTTGGAAATAATGATCATTATGTCAAGCAGAACTATAGTGCAGGATTTCTATTCTCAAAACTGGAAACGAAAACTGATTGTTAAAATGTAAAAGTGGGATCTGACTTTTTAAAAAATGCAATACGAGTGTCTGCATTGTGTGTCAGTAGGCGCAGATCATCAGTTGCTTTTTGGCACTCTTACATGAGTTGCCAATAGCATGGCCCAGCTACTGGAGTGTGGGCTGAACACAGCCTGTAGGTCAGAGACAGCTCTGCCTTTGCTTCTCTGTCCTAAACTAGTGTGCTGCCACCCATAGAAGTGGTTCTGCCACTTCAATACAGCAAACAGGAGCTGCTCTGCCAGTGTGTCAGGTGAGAGGATTTCCACGTCTGGGATCTGATCCTGTCGATTAGACCATGCTGACTAAAACACAGCATCTGCTCACTCCTTATGAATTTTTAACACACTGACTTTACATTAACATTTAATTAGAGCTTGATTACATTTACTAGACTTTAGGGTAAAGCTTTCAAGCAATGAAAAGTTAATGTTTAATAACAAAAACATGGAAAAATAAACCTGTTCCTTTAATAAAATTTTGTCTTTTTTCTTCATTGCCTTTTTCCAGGAGTGTAATTTTTCACCAAAGAGAGATGAAGAGTCGTTGGCTTGCATCCTATAAGGTTACATACATCAACCCCAAATTATCACAAATAAGTGCAAAGTGGAGGAGTGCACTTAGAGAAGATGGATCACTGAGTCCTAGAAATGACTTGTAAGAGTCAAGTGTCTCAGCAGTGAAACAAGTATTCACATCTCATCTGATCTCAGATCTTCATGTAGGAAATTTGATCTCTCTCCACTAGACCTCTGTCCAGACTTCCTGTTCTGTTGGGTTTTTCTAGCTCTTAGGATTTGAATATTTTTAGTTTATTCAAAACACTGAGTGAAAGGTTATTATTTCTACCCTCAGTCTACTGGCTACGATCCTTGTATTAAAATCCAGGATGCTGTTAGCCTCTTCTGCTGCCAGGGGCAAGAAGTTCTGTATGGTTGAGGTTAGCTGCCCCATGGCATCAAGGACCATTGACACAGTTCCTTGCTAGACAAACTGCAAAAAGCACATAAGCAAGAGGGTAACCTCCTAACTTTCTTGAAAATTCTATTATTTTCAATGTACTGAAAATTGCTGATATCATCACCTGCATTCTTTCTTTTCTCAAAAGGCATGCAATTATTTTTTTTCTGGTAAGAGATGTATTCTAACAGAATGTGAACTTGCTGTGGTCGGATGCTGGCATGCAGCCACAAGACTTAGCAGGTACTTCACTGTCTATTACACCAGGAGGAGCATCGGGGGATGTGCTGACACTGCTGCTCCCAGTTCAGGAGCTCTGAGTTCTGTGCTCATTAACAGGAGATGTGACAGGCAGCTTCGCAAAGTGGTAGTACTGCTTGGCATGTACAGAAGCTAAACATGATTTACCCTCTCCTTTTAGCTACTGGAGGGAGGCAGAGATGAACAATAACTCAATGTTTTCTGTTGGAAGCTACTCTGGAGTACCTGGGCAAATGTGCTGTTTGAAGCTTTGGATGTGGCCAAGGAAGGGCTCTGTACAATCCAGCTACAGGTCAGTACAGCTCTGCTGCCCTGTAGTCTCGTTAGGGACTCAAATTGCCCTATATGTTACAGTTTTTGTCTATGTGACAGGTGTCCGTTCCTGATTATTATCCACAAGCAATCCTAATGAAGCCTGTAAGATTGCTTGTGTGGGAGTCCAAGAACTGCCTCTCACTTCCCCAGCTCCTGGACAAGCCTGTCTCTGTGACTCCTGTTGATTTTTTTTGCCTCCTCCCCATTGTGTCTGACTCCCACTGAGGCAGTGCTCAGCCCCACCTGTTCATCCTTGGCATTCAATTGAAAGCAGACAACAAAAATGATCACCTAAGAACTGATGCAGAAAGTTTGTATTCCCAGCAGAAAGAGAAGTTGTTGCACTAATCATAAGGATTAGGAGCAGTGTGGAAATGCCTGCAGTATGAAAACAGCAATCACGTGGACAATGTAACCAGGTAGATGGGGCAAGAAAGGGCAACTGCTGTTGACTGTCATGTCTGGTTTGCACTCAAACTGTTTTGTAAACTTGAACATCATGTAGGTAGAGTGATGACACCCATTAACCTCCACATTATTGTGAGGTAATGAACCACTCCCGGATTTCATAAACTCCTATGGAAACACTCAGGTTACTGCAGATTAAGTCTGAGTGCAGGGGCATGCAAGATCTCGTTCTGTACTGTACTACAGCCTGGAGAGACCGAGTGTGACACCACAAGAAGAGTGCCACTAATTTATATAAATAGGATGCACCCTACTCCATTTGTTTGATAAAAATCTGTTTTATTATCTGTACTCTGGATGGGGGAAAATGGTATTTCCTGTACCTGCAACAAGTTATTCTTTCATATAGCAGCAATGCTAAATTTTCACGAAGGTATTTTTCATGCTTCTGTAAAGCTTTGGGAAACTTGCATATACATTGTATACACAGAACTACTGCAAACCTAAAATTTTTAATTTTTTTTCAAAAGTACAAAGAAACGCACTTTTATAAAAAATCAAAATTACAATTTTTTATTATGAGAATGTATAGAAATGACAGCCAGTATTCAGGACTCCACAAGAAATACACGTAGATAGATACTGTAAGTACCTCTCTAGCTTTGCATACACGGATGAGTGGTATTAACAGCTGGATGAAGAACTAGCACAGCCTAATTTATACAGTAGGCAAGCTGTGAACAACTGTCTGTTATTCAGTTTCCTTTCTGAATTACATTCTTTTCGGCATGATCTCCTCTTTCACTTCTCTAAACCTTAAAAAAAAATACCCCAAATCACTCATCTGCCATTAATTTTACAGTTAATCCCTGCAAATATTAAGATATTATCTACATACTGCTGTAAAAATTAGATGCAATTGGGTGATATGAATAATATTTCTAGTGATCTTGTTAAGTTCTGGGACATATGGAAACCCAGTGAATCTCTGCTCAAAAGGTTAATAAAAAATGCCCTGTCTTCACTTCTACCAGCCTGATGTCTCAAATCTTACTAAACTTTGTATCTTCTGCATGTCTGTATGATAAAGAGGTGAGCTGCTGAACAGATGGTGAATAAATGACTCTCACTTTTGCTGCTTTCACACTTCCCAGAAGCAAAGCTGACAAATTGTATTTGGAGCCTGGAATATGATTTCTTTATTTAAACTATATGCTTAGCACTAACAAGGGAGCACTCAGGAACATTAATTCAAACATGCAGAGTGTCTCACTCTGGGAACTGTAATCAGCCTTTTTGAGAATCTGTTATTTCCAGAAAATAATCATTGTATCTGTGTGCTAAAAGCATAGTCACGTTCTCTTTATTCTGGTGTAAAAAATTACTAATGTAATTGTTTGTATCTATACATATGTGCATAAATAAACAAATAAATGTATCTGTGCATTCTTTATGTAGCAGATAACTATTGGGATAAATGGCATTTCTATGCCTGAAAACGTAGTCCAAAAAACTGCAATACATTCATCCAAACAAATAACCTAATCCTTTAGGGAAATGCATTCTTACTTTTTCCTTTGTCTTTATCATAATGTTCCTTTTCATATTGTGTTTCATATTTGTACTGCCTTCACCCACAGTGAATTCAGTATTCTAATGTTTCAAACCATTAGCTTCATAATGTTGTGTTCTGCCTCACTTCTCTTTACAGTGCTGTTGTTTTTACATTGTTTCATTCCTCTTTGCTCCCCAATCACATTCCTCAAAGCACATTGCCCTGTCAACAAATCCTACTGCATCCACCACCTGTCTGTTTTCTATTTCCTATCTTCTACAGATAACATTTTCCTCACCTTTCCCACATTTGTTACCGAGCTAATTGTTTAGATTTCAGAAATGTTTGGCATCATTCAGGTAGGTGACTGAATTAGGAACAGAACTTCTGCCACAATTCTCTTTGTGGTCCACCTCTCAGCATTGAAATATTCCTGCTGCAAAGCTATTGGGCCACATAGAAAAGAAGCAAAAAAACCCCTTGTGTTGTGAATATTTATTGAGCTTGCCAGTTAAGGTAGGTATTGTAACGTGTTGTCATTCTGTTTTTAATATATTCTCCTTCATTCTTCTCAAACACAAATACTCCTGTATTTGACACCAGAAGTCCATGCATAGTAATTCTCTGCTAGAACCTCTTACTGCCATCAAGGCTTGGGTTGTTAAGAGAGTTGCAAAAGTAGAATGATACATTGTATTAATAATTAATCAAAACAATCTCTGTGACTGTGACTTCTTTTAGAGGGAACAATATATTACTTTACAAATTGCAGTTCCTTGTTCATTTTTTCACAAAACCACCACATAATGTGATTGAAGCTCAGATTTCTCAAAACAGATTATATTCAGGCTTCTTTGTGATAGCCACAATTCAAAGTAAGCTGGTTTTGATATATTCTCTATTGTTTTCTTACTTCTGTTTTGTTTTACTTAATAATTTAAAATTCCCATAAGTGTAATATTCTGAAAGCTATTCAGTAAAAGCATATGCTGAAAATAATACTTGCTTTACTTGACCATGTGGTCATTTAGCCTGATTTCTACTATCTGGTAATGGTCAAAACCATCAAGGGATTATTTAAAGGTCAAAATAAGGCATAAGAAAAGCAAATTCCTGCAACTGGCCATTATAGGAAGCAAATAAAGCATTTGCAGCTGGTGCATGTATATACCTGGGAATTATAATAATACCAGGCATAAAGGACAAGTTGCATGTACTTTCTCCTGAGCAGGAAAAAATCAAAAATTGTCATAGGTGACTTGGCTACAGGGATGATCAATTACAGTCTATTAAATCTTTTGCCAGGCTGGACAAAGATGGAACTTCAAAGACAAAGCAGGAAAACAGTGTCTTCCACAGTCCAGCTATTCTCCAAGAAATACTCTTTCTATTCCCCCAAAAACACTCTTTCTGCCCTTCCACTCACCTTTCTTAAGGTCACTATGATGATTTTTTCCTCTCTCTTTTAAAAGCTGACAGAGTGCTGCTGCAGAGTTCTGCCAAATACCCAACTATTGTTTTATCGCATTTATTGCTATCAGTGCCACATAATTAGAGATAAACAATCATTTCTTGTTTTCTTCTTCTTCCTGTGTGTCCCTCTGCCCTCCACCTCAGTTCACTTATTGAGGCATTGGATCAGAATTTTTGGGTGATGTAAATATTTTGATTTGAACAGTTACATAATAAACTTTCTTATGTGACTTCTTATTAATTAAGCCTAACTAGCATGTACAGTATAGGACTGCTCATTGCAGTGACTGGAGATTATATGCAGTCTGCAGCTCAACAAATGATACTTGTTAAGAACATGTTAAGACCTGATGTGAAAAATCTCTTAAATGGAAATCTTGGAAAATAGCTGAAATCTCTGAATCAACATGGCAAATTTACTTTATTAAATGTGTTTCCCACTGTTGTATATTAGTGCTACCTAGAACTCTGCATTTTTAATGTATAAAAGGAGGAGGGCTGAATATTCTATTTATAAAACGTCTACAAGTGAAAAGAAGCAGGCTTTTAAAGAAAGATTTCTGTGCCTTTTTGTGCTTTGATGTTCCACATATACTGCACTCCATGATCAATGGTAATATTCTCATTTTTGTAAAAAGAGTTTGTGCTGTAATAGACCCTGCAAAGAGTTATCCTAGAAGAGAAAAATACATAGCTATTAGTTTTCACTACCATGTTCCTGTTCAGCATTATTGATTCTGGCAATTGGGAATGCTGTAGTTTATTAATGGAATCAATTTTTTGTTTGGTTCATTGCTTTTTGTGTTTGTTTTGGTTTTTTTTTTTGTTTGTTTTCTTTCTTTTACTGGTATTTTATACAGGACCTTCTCCTACTAATAATGAGATGTCATCTCTTTGGGGCACAGTGGCATCTAGAAGATGCCCAGCATGCTGCCTCTCATCCGTCTTGCCTTCTCTGTTTTTCCTCAGTGGTCTTCTCTTATACACTGCAAGGATAAGGGGTTAAGGCCCTTCAAGTCATATCATCCTGGGACACTGTCCAGAATGGTTTAGGAAAGAAAAAAACTGTTTTTCTCTTACCCTGCTTCCAATAGCCATCCTGGACAATGAAATTTCCCTGGATGTTTCATTTCAATTACATTTGTGTAGACAGCCCTAATGTTACCAGAGATAGGATATGTAATGGGTTCTTCTAAACTAGAGTATAAATGAATTCTCTCTTCACTGCTTTTTCTGAATCAGAGTTATTTTAGGTAGAAATTTTTTTAAAAAGCGGGAAATATCTCCTAAAAGATACAGTTAAAGAAAGGGACAATAAAACCTACAGATGTTTAAAGGCAGGGACATTATAGAGATGATTGTAGCAACGTTTGTTGCTATATCACCTATGCAGCTAAGAAGATTCTCTTGTTTGGTATACATAATTCAAAAAGTGAAGCAGAACTTCACTCAGTATGTGTAGGGCTATTTTGTCCCTTGGCACAGGTTTCCTCTGCATTAAATACAGAGGTTAACAAATATGTCCTGGATAATATGTATGAAAATAATGCTGTGTAGAAGATCTCACTACCATTAGAAACATATAAGAACATACCAACATTTGATGAATTTTGTAGGCGATAAATTAAATTTGACCTTCAAGTGCAATACAGTGTAAAAGCCTGTGTTTTTGTATGCAAGGCAGAGTTATTTCACAACCTGAATAGCCAAGAAAAATGATCAGACTGGTGTAGCTTGGCTAAGTCAGCAAGCATCTGAGAAGCACATGTAAAAGAACAAAGAAGACTGGGTAAGTTGTTGCAAAGTATGCTATTATAGGAATAAAATTAAATAAAGCACAGTAAAATCCCAGCTGCATTATAAAATAGATCTGGTATGTCTGAGGATATATGGAAATAGTAACAGGTCAGTTGAATAATTCAGAGTTGGACTGCACATCATATTTAAAAACATAGTCTATCATAGACAAGCAATCTTGCTTTGGCAGAGGACTGGACAAATGACTGAGTAAGTCTCTTCCATTACTAATTCTTTTCATTCAATGCTCTTTGTAGACCAATGTTAAGTACCTCTAAAAGGCACTAGAAAGATTAGACCTCCATTTATTTCTTGTCCTAAAAGCTAGTCTTCGATCACAGAGCAGTGAGATACCATGTCTATTAGCTGCTCTTGTTTACTCTGGAATGAAGGAATATTTAAGGACAATGGATAAAATAAGAGTTTTTAATCAATCAAGGTGAATTACTCCAGGAGTTTATGCCAACACAATAACACTCCAGCTTTTAAGATGAGTAATGTTTTAGAAATTGTTATGGTTGCTAAGTTATAATTTCATTACAAAGCATCAACTGAAAAATAAATCATCTAACCTGGTTTCAGGAAGAGTTGAAGAAGCAAAACTAGGGGTTAACCTGTTAAGCCTTTAGCAAAATTATAACCATCTCAGTATAAATGATAAGTATAAATATACTTGTACACTTTGCAAACTTTGTGTATAAATTCTACTTTGTATACTGCTCTTTCAGGCAGTATACAAAATCATTTAAGGGGAACTACAAAAACTTTAAAAAATATCCCAAAAATACACTCCAAAAAAGTGTGTATTTAGAATATTTCACAGGGCTTCTCCCACTAGACAGACATGATACCTCTGAAATCCCAAAATTCAGGTTAGAAGAACATATTTGCCTGTGTTCTGCAATCCTTCAAAATTTACTCTCTTGAATTTATGTCACCCCTTACGATTTATACAAAATCTATAAACTTTGTAAATTTTGCATTTTCTTTGCTGAGGGGTTATAGTGTATAAGCAAGTTCAACACATTCATAGTTAATTTAGTGTTGGGAAAACACTCGGGCATATTGAGCTTTATCTTTAATGCAAGAGATTTTTTCTGGTTAAATTATGTATTCATTTGTTAAATTTTTGTTATTTGATGTATTTTTTCCTTCTCTAGCGCAGAAATTTGAAAACACTATGGGCTTTTTGTATGCAATTTTAAGTATCTGTTCCTGTTTGTCTTCATAACAAAGCCTTGGCTTGGAGTGTGAAGACAAACGTAAGCGTTAGCTTGACTTTTTTTTTATTAATTAGAAATAATTATAGCCCTACTCCCTGAAGCAGGAGTCACATTTAGTACAAGCTTCATAAATGCAATGAAGCAGGGGTACCTTCTCTGCCCAAGTGCCTCCTCAAAATTTGAAAGACATCATCATTTTGATTGGAAAAGAAAAGAGTAAATTGCACACTTCACACAATGTGTTTACTCATCCCAGGACCAGGTGTTTAAATAAAATAAACAAATGGTGTTCTCTTGTCCTGCAACTTGCAGCTGAAATACACACTTTTTTTTCCTCGTATTAGAGGAAGAACCCTGTGTTTGAGGATTCCTTCCAGAGCTAAGTTTTGTCTTATGATATTTTGCCTTACAATGCCTTACTCCTTGAGGAAGGTGAAAAGGCTCTTAGGACCCATCTGCCAAGATTTGTTTATAACATTCAAGGGGAATTTTCTTCTTAGGGTACTCATTGAGACAAAAGTCAAGATGCCATAACCGTCTCTGTCTGTTTAGTTTGGTAGAAACAGTCAGGCAGGGAGAATTTAGCACTTAGTAGTTGTGGTAAAAAACATGCAAGTCTTGAACAGAATTTTGCCCTTTGAGCTAAGAAAACCAAGAGCCTGAGACTGGAATTATTTTATTTACGTGTAGGTCACATAATGTAGAGGGTCAATTAATGTCAAGTTGTATGACTGCTGACTGGATTTTCATCTCTGCTCTGTGGGCCATAGTATTAAACTGGAAAAAGAAGAAAAGACTGAAAACAAGAAAAAAATCCTCTGGAGAGTATTTTAAATCTGCAGTATGTTTTTGTGTCAGGACAGTTATGCTTCAATAAAATTTTATTGGTCTAATTTTATATACCTAATTTTCTAATGTCTTACTTCATCAAAACAAATGTAATTTTTTAATAATCCCTAACTGTCTCTGAAAGTTATCTAAAATCTGAACGTCATGGACTTTATATCAACAGTTCTTAAAAAATTCATTGTGAGCCTCCAAAAAATCCCCAAGTTAAAATGTGTTTTACCTAATATATACACGTGCATGCACATAGAGGTACATAGACATACGTAAATTCAAAAGAGAGGGCAATTAATACAGACTTGAATATATAACAGACTTTTATAACCAATCGAAAAAATAGGGAAGCTGCAGCATTGTTTGCAAATTCTAGGTTGTTTTTTCATTACTTGTAAAGGAATATCAATTTCAAAGACTGAGTTACTTACATGGGTAATACAAATTAGTGAACAGGTGCTACAGGACTTTGACTGGCATGGGATGACCCAGTATGATGTCAGTCCAATAAAGAAATCTGAAGTATATGTAGACACTAATTTGACTTGAAGAATATTAAAAAAAAAAAAAAAAAAAAGCAAGTACCGAAAAAGGAAAGATTTTGCCTCATTCTTTTGGGAGGTGAGAATAAGAAATAGCTTCTGTTCAGGTACTGCAGAGGGTACAAAGCACGAGTAACTCGGAGGCTCTTGCGTCGGTCCCGTTTGCCTAAATAACGTGACTCGGGCCTTACTTAGTCTCCGATCAGAGGCGAGCCGAGCGTCGAGACTCCTGCGGAATCTAGGCTTAGCTCACGCACAGCGGTTTAATTTATGCAGGGAAATAAAGAGACGAGAAAGGGTTCTTTTCTGCTTTTCTCCAGCAGGGTTTTTTATTACTGGAATATGGTGCGGAGAAGACGGCCAAAATGGCGACCGGAGCGTGTTATAAAACCAGGGTGAGGGAAGGGCAGTCGGGAGAGCCAATCACTGCGGAGGACCACAATGATTGACAGGGGCACCGGCCAGTGAGCCAGCCGTCCGTAGCTGGCATGGGAACCAATGAGCTGTTCCCCTGGGTGGGGACGGCCCCTGCTGAGCCGGCAGCTGCCGCGCGTGGGGAGAAGGACTGGCACCCCCTGGCCCCGGCCCGGTGGGACCGGGCCGGTCGCAGGCCACACCCAGAGGACCGCAACAAGGTACGGCCAATATTATTGCATGAAGAAGGGTGTTGCCTACAGTCACTGATGAAAAAAATGCAAGAACTTGACAACAGACTATTATTAATAAACAGAGTAAATTTAGATGTAAGGAAGAACAGTCATTACTCACAAAACATGATATTGGCCATTTCCAAGAAAGAAAAGATTTAATCTTCTAAAAAGTTTTAAAAAGGGCACAGATCCTTCAGAAAGACAAGCAACTCCAAGGAAGAATATAAACTTTTTAAGATTTATCAGCTAATCAGTGACAGTCCCTGAGGGAGTGAGAACAAAAATAAACGTCATTGCCAAAGGGTTTAAATTATTATCTTCTAATCTTGCTAAAGAACGTAAAGGAAAGAAACCATTGAAATCAGAAAAATTCTTTCTGACAGTTCAGGATTCACCTGGGCTGTACAAGCAGAGTAAAACACTGGGCCATTAGGCTTTGGAGACTGTCAAGAGAAAACCACCATTTCTGTTGTATTTTGTGCTCTGCCCGATTAGAAGTTTCTTCATGCTTTCTCAGCTTTGATACAATAGTATTTCAGATATTTTGGGACCTGTTTTTTCTCCTTTCTGCATCCTGTATACCTGTAGACACTAGCAGGACCCTTACCCTTCCTGAATGAAATATTGTGGGTATTTCAGCTAACACTTGGCTCAGCTGCAAGCTGAAATTTGATCATATGGTATTTACTAATGTATTATTAATGAACAGCTGAATGGCTTCAATAATATTTCTTAGTATTTATCATTCGCCACAAGGGCAGAAAAGACAGGTCCCCATTAATCTGGGTTATTTTAAATGAACTACACAATAGAGCTAAGTGGGCCCCTTATTTCCCTCACATCATCCCACTGTTAGAAAATGTGATGTGACAGGGATTTGTCTTGACTTTTATCATATGAAGAATGGGCCCAAAGTAGATATAAAGCTGCCCTTCCTTAATGTCTTCTGATTGTTTCACTGAATTTATATGGCTTTGGTGCATTAATAATCAGTCTTTGAGAATTCCCTGATATATCAGTTACTTATCTCCAAGGGACTTCTGTATATCAACCTTGTAAGTATGTTAGCCTGTAGTAACGTTTGTATGCTTGGCTAAGAACACTAGTCCTATTTTTTGATGTATTTACTAACTGTGTGTCTAGACTGTATCATAATCCTCTATATAAAATAATTCAAAGTATTGTTATTTTTATTATTACATGATGTGAAGAGGGTAGTATAATCAGACTTCTCAGACTGACTAAAACTTTCTACGTCTGAGAGATGAAGTCTGTCTTTTACCTGACCAAAAAAACTTTTGCTCCTTTATAATAGACACACTCACCACTTTTTAAAGTAATACAAATAATGAAATAAACTACAGGAACTTCTTAGACTGGGTTCTGTTCAGTGTGCTGAATAGAAGCTCCACTGGAAGCTTCCCTAGACACCAGAATCCCACAGTGTGAGGTCCTCTGCCCGCAGAATTTTGTTGATGCTGCATTTGCACGTTCAAGAGGATGGACTGAAGGACTAGAATGGTTTAGGATTCATGCTCACACCCAGTGTCTTGATGGGTCACTATGCATCTGCATAGGTTTTCAAATCGCACTTCAGTTCGTCTTTGGCTTTATCTACACTTTAGCTTTTGATCATGCAGCTATCAATTAAGAATGAGTAAAAAGAAATTTAGACTAGTCTCTGGAAAAAGATTTTGATCTTAAAACTTCACAGGCTAACGGGAAGATTTTCAAAGATGTTTAACCCCTTAGAAGATATGTCCTTAAAGTAAAGAAGCAAAGTGGAAACCCAAGCACAAAGCACAAAGAGAAAAGACACATTTAGAAAATCACACAGAAAAGTCAGAACTCATTTCTGAGTCATAAAATGTTAAGAATAAGGTGGGTTGCTCTGCCCCCCACACATGCTTTTCAGCTCAATGAGATTAACAAAAGTCTAGTGTGTACTGAGAGAGTGTAAGAGTGGGACTTGTCATATATCAATGTGGTATTCTGTAAGCTACAGCTAACTGAAGACTACAAAGGATGGCAGAGATGAAACAGAACAAAGTATTGAATTTCAGCATTTAATACCCAGAAAGAGGTTTTCCATGGATTTCTAAAGTCAGTCCAGATTTATCAATATTTGTCTGCATAACTATTACATTGCCCTGACTGATCCTGTGAAGGACTCTTCATTTCTGGTGAGTCTGACCTGATCCTACAAAATTACAAGATCCATGGCAACAGGGCAGATGAAGCGCCTGATTGCAGGGACCCTGATAGTGTCTCAAGGCTATTCTGTGATGTGCCATCACCGATATTGACTGAAAAACCCACTACACGCCAATGTGTTTGAGGATACTTTGGACTGAGAAATTCTGTTTGCTGATAATTTAAAAACTTTTTCAAATTGAAAAAAAAAAAAGAAAGCTTCCTACAAGAGAGTAAGCTTGATTTTTGCCCCAATCTAGTTATTAAATATACAAGATTCCAAAATTCAATAAAATCTCATTTTGAAGAAGAGACAATGAACTGGATGGAAGAATCTACAAAGAACAGTAAGTAAATCTCTAAGGACAGATTTTGTGCATGAAAATAAATAAATAAATAAACACAAATGAAATAAAGAGATTGTTACCAGTTTTGCTTGCCAAAGGTGAAAGTCTTCAAAAGGAAAAGCACTGATGCATCAAGGACAAAGAAACAGACTGCCTTGCAAACTATGTGGATTTCTATGGGAGTTTATTTGTGTACATCCTGGGGGATCTACAACACATTAAAAGAATGCATTTGATCTTTGTATCTTAAATAGATGTTTCTGTTGCTAGGTGATGTAATATACCTGTAACCCTAAGAACTCCAAGGACAATTGCATTCAATGACATTTCTATTGCCAGCAGTAAGCTCCTGGAAAAGTGGACTGGAAGAATTTTTTATTTCATGTTTGTTCTAGAAAACTTTTCAGTTCCATACATTTGAACTAATGCAGTAGCTTTTCAATACTATTTTTCACCTAAAAGCATAGTTATGCTGTTTCCACTCTTGTAATATTAGTCTTATCAGATGGCCTTTGTAAAGATTCAGCATTTATTTTTAAACCAAACTCTCTATTTAATCCTATACTGGATGTATAACGGTCTCTTGAGTTAGAGAAATTACACCAGGAGAAGTTACTAAATTCTTGACTGTGTAGTGAGCCATCCACTGCAGTGCATCAAAGGTCCTGATTATTCTCCACTGTGTGTGCTGGGAGGGGAAGAATGTAGAAGGAAGAAGAAGATGTTACAGATGGTATGATAAAAACAGAAAATGGATGCTGACAAGAGATTCAAATTTAATTTAAACTTCTCTAAAAATGGAATTTAAAAAATACATATTGATTGGTTTTGAACATAATGTTTCACATGAAGAAAGACCAAATACCTGCAAAACTACAGCATGCTATTGAGGACATCAAGACAAACATCCATGTCATAGTATCACAGTTGGACAGAATGTTGAGTAAAAAACACTAAGTGAGTCATGCCTCATAGAGAACATTCCAGGGAAAAAAATAAATAACAAAATAATTTAAATAATTTAAAATTTGTAATCAAGCAACAGAAGCTCCACAATGTTCTTACAACCTACCAGAGTTCCACTGATGTAATGGTTCTGAAATGAGAAAATGTTGTTAGGAATATGAAAAGAAAATATAATAGCGTTAATGATTGGATAGAGCTTATTTTATCTTTTTGATGTTATTGTAGTATTAAAAAAAAAGGGAATATCAATTGCTGACAAGAGAAATTTGTACAATTCGAATAGAAGGAATGCCATTATTAGGATGCTTGCTTAAAGACTATCTGAATTTTGGTGGTTAAAAAACTTTAAAAGCCCTTGGTAGCAGTCTCTGATGTTTTTTCATGTTTTTCTGAGTCTGAGCTGGATCCAAGTTTTTGTTTGCAAATATTTGGAAAATTTCTGTTGGTATTGATCAATCTTCGTACACTTTTTTATTTTACTAAACCCGTTGATTGACTTGCTGAAGAAAAAAATCCAAATTGAGATGTTGTCTTCCATGTCATAGAGCCCTCAAGTGAAATATTTGTTTTTTCAACAAATGTTTTGTTCATGATCAAATTAGTAAATGTTCATTATCAAATTGTGTGACCTACAGTAGATTATAGAAATCAATGAGAAAATATCAAATGGCACCAAAGCTCTATTGTCAAGGCTGCTGACTCATTTTTATAATGCTACTGTAACATATAGATTATTTTAACAGTTTATGACTACTACCAATAGATGTTTACTCTATGATAATCGTGAACTGTTTTTCTCTTTCTTGCAAAGCACATTTCACAATGTATTGAAAAAGTTTGTCTCTTTAAATAAATAATCATTTGAACACAACAAATTAAAAAGTGTAAAACCCTAAAGTTTTCTTAGACAAGTAAAGGTTCAGCTATCTGTCCTGTTTTCTTTATGTAATAATTACAGCAAATTTCCTTAGTTTGCTTTCTATATTGCTTCTGAAATAATTGTTATCATATTCTTCAGTAGATATCTGGGTGTGTAGGACTTTATTCAAGACTGTTCACAAGGGAAAAGTATGGTCCAAAAAAAGTCCAGACTTCTTTTATATGTTAGAACATGGCCTCAAACATGAGCACCATGCCCATCTGTCCAATCTTGCTATTTGGCATGACAAACCCTGAAGTTTCAGACCCATGACTCTCTCGTAAAATGGTCATGAAAAAACAAAGTAGCAATGCTAATGCTAAGCCAAATATGAAATAATTGTGTAAAATTCAATACCTCTGTAAGGTTTGTCAGTATGCTGGAAGCCAATTTATGATAGAGAACATGATTATTTAACGGGTTGGTTTACAGTTTATTGTGGCTTCCTGCACCTCATTGCCAACTGCATTCTGGTGCAATTATATCCACTTGGGATAATTGCTCTTTCTCTGAAAACTGCTCCTCCATTTTGGAAAAATGTCCAGGTTTTAGAAGGGCAGGCAGAGTAAGATTAACATGGAAAGCAGAAAAACTGCTGTACTGGAAACAGGGAGGTGTTGGGAGGCAATATAGATGTATTAGCTCCAGAGACTGTCTCTATAGCAGTGCTAAGAGGTGGGTGAAAGAGTAAGACCTTTCTGGAAGATCAGCACAGCCTTTCTGCAGGACACAGTGTAAAGCTTACCTCTGGTAACAACTGAATACTGCTTGACTGAAAAGTAAGCCTAGAGAACAGAAATGCCTCTGAAGAGGAATCTAACTGTGGTTAGGAAAGGAAGATTTGTTTTATGTTTATTGTATTTTTTTAATTGACAAACATCACATCTTGTTGCTTACCAATATATTTAGATTAAAATTTGACTTACTTCAGTTAACAATAAACACTAGTTTTGGAGACTTACAGAAGGAGTATACCAGAAGACTCCAGAAAATGCCTAAGCAAATTGTACCTCATATCTATCACATGGTCCAGTGGCTTACCACACCATGAAATTATCCTCATAAAGAAACCGGCCAGACTTTGAAGTCTGCTAATAACTTGCAGGTAGAACCAATCACAGGTTTTTTGAATAAGCCTTCCTTTTCTTAACTTTTTGTCATTTGAAGATCCATGTTTATCAATCCCTTTTCGCAGGTGAATCTGATGGTAGAAGAAATCTGTTGCATAACAGAAAATGGCTTTTCATATTTACACAGCACACTGGTAGCACTCCTACCTGCTCTAATAGCAACCGTGACACATCTACATCTCAAAAAATCACTGCCGTTGTGCAATGCTGCCTTCAGCAGCACTCTTCTCTGTGCCAAAATGTTTCTTAGCACTGCTTTTGACAAAGCAACACTGGAGGTACACAGATCCATTTATCCCACTCCTGCTAATGTTGTATAATCTTTGCACATGGGCACAAGAGCTTTGCTATCTGAGTTCAGCAGTTTTCAAATGAGAATTGCTCTCACTGGCACGGAAACGGCAGAGGCAGATGTGCTGGAACCTGTGTTGCACAGCTCACAGAGAGGCTTGTGCAAACCCTTGGGACTACTTCAAGGGGGCTGGACGCAGGCATGTAGACAGACATAAAAAGGTGCCCTTGGTAGAACATAAACAGATGGATTCAGCAGTGTTAGTTCATCAATTGCACTGTATAGCTATGTTTGCATATCTGACACATAATGAGAAAATCGCCCCATTTTCTTCCGGCTGCTAAGTTTGTATTTCTATTAAGTCAAATACTCTCAGAAACAGGTGTTCTGTGTACAACACAGTAAGCTGTGAAAGCAGCAATAAGCAGAACTAAACTGACATTATATAAGGAAGCATTTTCTGTCCTCCAGTTTATTAATGTTCTATGTAAATATGTGGGGGAAATTCTTCATTTAATCATCACTATACTGGTAAAAGCCTTCCAGTTTTCATTTATTCCACCTCTCATTCCTTTAAAATTTTAGATTGGAGTTTGCAGCAGAGTGGTGACACTGACATTGTTTTCTTTAATATTATAATTTTTCAATTACTGTAATTTAGTTAAAATAAATGATTGCCTGAAATGGAATTTGGGACACATTTACAACCCAGAATTTAGAATTTCAAGATCTGCAAAAAAAGCAGGTTTATAAAAGCTTTGAGAAACCTTTTTTCTAAATACCATTTAATAACAAATAGTAATTCTCAGTTTACTTAGATCTCTGTGAATCTTATCTTGACATATGCATAGTGAAATCATTTTACGAAGAGAAATATAAACTGTCATGCTTTAAGAATTTTCTGAACTAGCTTCTTTCTTAACACATAAGTGTTGCCAGCATGTTAGAGGTGAAAGCCAGTGCCTTCAGCTCGTGTCAAGATTGTACTTCTCATGTATGGCCACACATAGATTTGGGAATTCAAATTCTACTAACTTGTTGATGAACACAGTTCATCTTTGCTGCCAAGGCAAGGTAGAATTCTCTCTGACATTTATTTTCACTGATTATTCCTGACTTTAAATAAGAAGTCTTTTAGAAGCCTTGAAAACCTAGCAACTGATTTTTTTTGGTGCTTTATCTTGTTTGAGGCAGAAGCAAAGACAACCTTACAAGCTCAAACTTCCTTCTTCTGACTGATATCTGAATTTTCTGCTTTCAGACAGTGACATGTTTTACTTGAAGCTTAGGGTAATAACCAATTTTATCAGGCATTGATCTTGGCTTCCACATATGAGTTATTGTGCATTAGTATGAAAATTCTGTACTTTTGATATAATCTGTCTCATAGCTGTATTTCATTTTCCCTTCCAGAAGTTCATAGAATGAGACTGTTCCAAATAAGTACCTTAAATATTTTCAGGATGAGTTGAAATACCTTGTTATACTTTCTGGAAAATAACACAGACACAATTACACTCTTACAAGCTGCCTTCTCAATCTTGACAATCTAAGTTTACATTAAAGAAAAAAAAGTATGTTGCATTATGCACAGTGAGAGTGATTGGCACAGTTCAACCTATTTTGCATGTTTTGCTATCCAGTTAGTTAAAAGTGGCACTATAAGTTTCTGCTCATGAATTCCTGGATAAAACAAACATTGAAACATCACCACCCTTTTGGATTCATAATTTTGTATTTTGAACATTCAGCAAGTTCAAAGACTATTATTATAAATGAAGTTTGGTGCAATTCAACTTGGGTAACAGACCAATATCTTCAACTCCCTGTTTTGAAAGAAAAGTCCATGAAGTCCTGACCATAAACATAAACACTTTCCTGTTTAATATCTTTATCAATGATTTGGATGAGGAGATCAAGTGTACTGAAAGGACTGTCAGGCATTGAAACGGGCTGCCCAGGGAAGTGCTGGAGTCACCATCCTTGGAAGGGTTTAAGAAACGACTGCACCTGGCACTTAGTGCTATGCTCTATTTGATATGGTGGTGTTCAATCAAAGGTTGGACTTGATGATCTGTGAGGTCTTTTCCAGATATGATTCTAAGTCAAGGAAGCCTAAATGAATTCTACAGAGCAGACAAATGTAAAAATCTAAGACATACAGAAAAAAATCCAGCTGTGCCAACTGTAAGAATTCAGATCAGTGCCTCAGGGATTGTGTTTTGAATTGTCTCAAGGGTATTTAGTGCATAGTTACCTATGAACAGTGCAGGGGAACATTATCATCCTTCATTCTCAGTGGGGTTCTTTCTAGACAGTTCACACTCCTTAGCTTGAAATAGTGTTTAATGGATGACTGAATAAACATATATTCTCAGAGTTGTACAAATCAATTTTTAGATAGGAAGAAATGCTGTGCAATTTTATTGCCTTATGTGTAAGTGACACCTGACCCTATCACAAATTCCTTGTAAACTTCCAGTGCATTGATCATGTATTGCTGAGAAATAAATGATCTAAATAAATATCTAACCTCTCTTCAGTCATACCTTAATGAAGTAATAGCAAGTCAATATTAGTTATTTTCTAATTTCTTAGATTCCTGCTGGCTAGGTTTCACACTTTACTAGGACTGGTACCATTATCTGTCATCAGCCTTTAATGCCAGAAATTACTGTTTATGGCATGGAATGCTACAAGCAGAAGATATCCCAATTATTTTTCCATTTTTTAATGTCTAATGTTCTGAGTAAATGAATTGTGGTCAGTTCTCATGAAGTGGTTTTGTTCAACAGAAGCTACAGTCTTTGACAACAAGAAATACTTGGATACACTAGAAAGAAAAATTAATGTCCCCCTCTACTAAAAACCTGGGACAAAGGCCAAACTCCCCTTGACTGGACCAGGTGCTTGGAATTTTATCCTTGTACAGAATTCTGGTTTTTTGTCTTGCTCGGGCATCACCTCTAATTTCGGGTGTATCATCGAGGTTACGAAGAGTGCTTGAATTCACAGCACAGCTATCACTGGCTGAGACAAACTCAATCATCCCTGGGTTCTCAAGTGAGTTTTTAAAATTAAAAAAACCCACCAAAATTACAAAACCCTTTCACAGCTTCACTACTATAGATATTTTGGTGGTGAGTCCTTCAGATACATGTAATAGATTTTCCATTGCTTTTTTAACACAATTATTGCTTATTTAGCATAGCAGCACAAATGACACATTAAAAACTGTTTCTGGGGAAGTCCTGCCTTGGACATCAACACCAAACCAGCTGGCTGGTTTGTTTTTCTGAAGGAGAACTTGTGTATATTTCCTTTCAGCCTTTGAGGACTACTTTGGATTTTCACTCCAGTAGTTCAGGCTCGTCTTCTGAACCATCAACCCATTCTTGAGCCAACACTCCATGTCCCATAGCCCTGACTTTTCTGTTGGTCCCAGAAGTTTCCTTTCATTCCAACAGTTTGTCTTTTTGGTTCTCTTGTCCTCCTCTTGAAGTACATCAGCGTGTCTCCAACCTTAAGCACAGGAACCAGCAGCTCTCCTGGGGAAATTATTCTGTTCCAGCTCCTGTTCCTTGCAGGAAAAGGAAACATCTTTGCAGTATTTCAGCTGCTCTGTTCTCCTGAGTCACTTTCATATGACAGACAGACATTTATTCTGATGACATCAAAGACTCCTTTGACCCCAAGGAACATAATGCCAGCCGTGATGGCTGATTGCTGACTCTGCATGCTCTGAGACATCAGGTGGCCTCACAAAACCCAGCTGCAATCCAAAAGGTGTTTGCAAGCAGCTACATGTCCTCAGTTTGCCATGCCACATATGGCCATCACAATTCATGTCAAGCTGCTACATAATCCTGGACACTTCCCAGCTTTTCTCTAATGTAATGGAAAGAAATGTTTTCCTCTTCTGTTTGTCCATAACAATGTGGCCTTTTATTTCAAGTTCAGCTTGCAGAATGATTGTCAATGCTTTTGGTATGTCCAAGCTGGGATTTTGACTCTGTTTTTCTGAGACTTCCACCAGTAGTTCAAGGTAAAAAAGCTTATTCTGCAGAGGTTTGGAAAATATGACAATGTAATAATTGATCTTCAGGGTGTTTAATTAGGTTTTCATTCGTGATAACCAGTTCTTGTTATCTTAGGAGTATATGTCCTTCAGTGTCTTTTCACAGCATATAGAACCACTAGACTGTCTTTTGAAGCTCATAGGCGTTCATATTTCATTCCCATTTGTGTGTTCCAGCCTTCGTGCCTATCACTGTATTTTCGTACAAATCTCTGTGAAGTTCTATGTTTTGAAGAGATTCAGCTTTTACCTTTTGAACAGAAAAGGCTCCCTTCTTCCTTTCTTTTAAACAGCCATTGCAACAGAGATTGAATCTATGATGACTTTTAAAAATGTTTTTCCTTACTCTTCATGAAGATAAGTACTTTGCTTCCTTTTTTCCTGACAATGATTGATTATTTTTGTTTTTCCCTGGATCATTAATAATGCAATTATGAAATATGCTATGTGGGAAACAATAAATATAAGAGTAATATTCACTAGAAAAAAAAATCAGACTTAACCGTAGGCTATTCAATACACATCAGATATGTTGTGAGTGGAAACACAGAAGGCATGCTTTGGTGCATAACGTATCATTTCTTCCTAATGTGCTCTACAGTTCTGTTCTTGACAGAAAGAGAATATGTAGTCTTTGATGCTGCTGAGCCAGCTGGCTGCCTGGCTTTTCCATCTTTTTTTCTTGTGATGTTTGCATTAGCCCTGTACTGCAGAACCAATGAGAGTTTTCAATACCCTTGCCTGACCAAATTTTATTAGATTTATCAGACATTTGCATCTGGAATTGAAATCTAAAGTGATCATATACAGCTAAGATATTGAACTTTTGAAATAAAGATTACAAATGCATAGTCAAGACATAATGTGGTAATATACTTCAGGAAATATTATTCTAAACAGAGGATAGAACACATGATCAAAAGCAATTTTTCAAATCTTAAATACCGTATGGCAGTCATTTCTAAATTGAAGCATTCCAAAGCCACATTTCATGTTACAATGTGACAGTTTTTCCTCATTTCTAAGCACAAAGATATTCACTTTAAATTAAATAATAATAAAAAAGAGCGACATGAGGAGAGAGACGAGCAACATAGAAAAAGTTTGTACTTGCTAGCTGCTCAGTAACAACCTATTAACCAGAAACTGGCATATCAGCTGAATGTTTCTTTCAAGTGGAGGGGAAGGCAATGTATTTTAAAAGAGTATCAAGCTACACTACCCACTCTTCAAAACATAGAGTGACCAAGAACACTGGCAGACATTTTGCCCCAGGACAGCCAAGTGCTGATGTACAACATCTCTATAAAATCACTAAAGGCATTATTTAAAGAACATTAAGAAAGGGAACCAGGTGTTATATCCTGAGCAAATCACTGTTTTAATTAGGCTACCTGTTAAAATAGCCTTAATTCAAGTCCCACTAGTTAGTGTAAAAGCAAGAGACTAATCATAGCTGTTTTTAGAATGGAGACTGCTAGTTCTTTTGCCCAGCCACAGGAAGACTAAATGTTTCCTAAAGCAAGTCACATACTTGTCCCCATCTAGGTTTATTCCATTGTTTAGAGGAAACACTGGGTTACCATTTGTGCTTGACATCTTGTGGAGACCATAGATCAGAAAACTGTTCCAAAATCATTTGTTCTTAATGAAAGCAATTTGTTTCTAGCTGAAGCAAAATGTTCTTTGTCCTTTTGCCAAAAATGCCTTGTCTGTCGTCTATGTTTGCTGAGCTTACACACAATAATAGAAATACTGTGAGAGATATCCTTAAAACAACAACATTACAAGCAGGACACACTTCGTTGTTCTAAAACAATAGGCATGAGTGTGTTGTTCTTCGTCATACTTTTATTTATCATAGAAGCTCATTGACACAATGGAGGTTCAGCATTTCTTGATTGCTTTTTTAATTTAGTCCACTTTTTTCTCCAGGGCTGATGCACTGATTCCTCTCATTCCTCCTTTATTCCACTCTCAATAGACCTGTTTTTATGAGATACATATTGAAATATCTGGTTTTTTATTATTTTCACATATTTTTATATATTTCTTTCCTGTATGAATTTAATGAGTTCATTGAGGCAAGTGTTAAGAATACTTAAGGGAAATACTGGGAGTAGAAGGTTTTTAAGAGGTAGGACTGAAAAAAAAAAGGGGGGGGGAGGAAAGAGTGGGTGCCTCAATAAATACAGACAGCAAAATGGTTCTCAGCTAATCCCATTACTATAGGCTGCCTTAGGAGAGCAAATTCACATAATTTCATATACATGGCCTTTGTACAGAGACAGCACTTTGCAGTGGCAGACCAGGAAAGAACAACGTTTGTGGACATCAGAATACTTAAATAACAAATGAACTGTGTAAAGTAGCCCTCATTTCCTGAACTATGAAGTTACTGTGTTCTCTAATACAGTTTCTTAAAATGACAGGAAAACCCTTCAGAAATCATTAAGTACCCATAGGACACATGAAAGTATATATGAGTAAGTTCAGTCTGGCAGAATTAAGAATATACTTCACACTGTTGTCTTTCCATTAAAAAAGAAGGGGAAAAAAAAGAAAAAATTCATCATATGTTGTGGAAATGGAACTCATACAAGGAAAAAGGAAAAAAGGAAATCATACAAGAGTATGATATATTCATGACTCTCATCTTTTGAACAAGTGTGGTTAAACTAGTGAGTACACAGATAAGGCACAGAATGTTACACGCTACTGAAGAATTAAAGCAAAAAGGAAGGTACTATATAAGGTGCAGTATGTATCAGTCCTATCAAAACACATAGCTTGTGTTGCAGTAGAGTATCTTTTTCCTGTGCCTACACTATGCTTGAGTCATAGAATCATAGAATCATTTAGGTTGGGAAAGACCTCCAAGATCACAGAATCCAAATTTTGACCGATCACCGCCTTGTCAACTAGACTCTAGCACTAAGGGCCACATCCAGTTGTTTCTTGAACACCTGGGGCAGTCCATTCTGATGCTTGACAATCCTTTCCACAATGAAATTCTTCCTTATGTCTAACCTGAACCTTCCATGATGCAGACTGAGGCTGTGTCCTCTTGTCCTGTTGATTGTTGCTGGGAGAAGAGGCCCGACCCCCTTCTCTCTATAAGCTCCTTTTAGGTAGTCATATATAGTGATAAGGCCTTCCTAGAGCTTCCTTTTCTCCAGGCTAAACAACCCCATCTCCCTCAGCCACTCCTCATAGGGCTTGCTCTCTAGAACCCTCAGCAGATTTGTTGCCCTTCTCTTTGTTGCACCTTCTCTTTGTTGCACCTCAATGTCCTTTTTTTAGTGAGGAGCTCAGAACTGGACACAGGGCTCAAGGTGCGACCTCACCAGTGTCAAGTACAGGTGGACAATCACTGTCCTAGCCCTGGCCATGCTATGTTTTATACAGGCAAAGTACCATTGGCCTTCTTGGCCAACTGGGCACACGCTGGCTCCTGTTCAGCTATTGTCAACGAGCACCCTCAGGTCCTTTTCTGCTGAGACCCTTCCCAGCCACTCTGCCCCCAGCCTGTAGCACTCTGTGAGGTTCCTGTGACTGAAGTGCAGAACCTGGCACTTGGCATTATTGAACCGCATGACTGGCTTTGTCTCATTAATCCAGCCTGTCCAGCTCCTTCTGCAGAGCCTTTCTGCCCTCCAGCATATCAACACTCCTGCCCAACTTAGTGTCATTTATGACCTTACTGATGCTGCATTTAATCCCCTAGCCCAGATCATCAATAAAGATATCAAACAGAACTAGCCCCAAAACTGAACCCCACTAGTACTTTGAGTTATATTTATGAGGAATTGAAGGAATTAATCTAGATGTTGCCAAATGAACAAGAGTAGTAATGTGAAGATCTCATTAAAAGCATACTCAGTGTATCACTGTTCTTTCCTTCTATGCAAACCCTCTCACAATCTTCAACACATCTTTCAAGGTACCTTGTTTAGAAATGTATGTTTGAGTTAGTAATGATTTTTAAATATCCATAAAATATGGAGTAAAATGTTATAAAATGAACTGTTAAATTACATTTTAGGGTATGGTGAAGTACTTTATATCTTCATAATTGAACATGGAGAAGAAGCTCTGTTTTCCCTTGTTATACACTATGTGTCACATCTAATTACTCATCCCTCCTTCTGTTTCAGTAGTCATTTCCCCAAATATCTACACAGTCATCTTTCACTACCTTGACCCTAGCTGGCAACCCCCTTAGAAAGGAGAAATCATCAAGGCAGTACTGCACTAGAGGTCAAGTGCCTTTTGAATGCTGCAGTTCTGGTCCTTACAATTTTGGATGAATATGGCACAACTAAGGAAGGAAGAGCAGTGTGAGCAGAGATACAAGCATCTTCCACAAAAAAAAAAAAAAAAAAAGGTGGTAAGGTGGTACATCTTCAGTTCAGGAAAGAGAAGAATATGAGAAAGTTAATGAAATCTTTACAGCATGGAGAAGGAGATAATAAATACATTGTGAAACTGGCTGCTCTGGGATGTTGTGAGGGCCAAAGGGATAATTAGTTTTGGAAAGAGATTTCAGAGCTACATGAAAGATATATGTAAAATTTGCATCACTATATATACTGGTGGTTATGAAACATCATGATAAAGATACAATTGTGATAAAATGCTGGTTGCTGGAAACAGGTAAGGTGTGCCAGCAGTGAGATTGTTCTTTTCTTGCCTTCATTATTATATTGTTTTCTGAGAAAATATTATGTCCAGTCAAGCCAGAAGATTAGGTGGACCTTTGGCTTAACCCAGTTTGGTCTTGTACTGTTGTGAATCATGTACTTTTTTTCTCCACAAAACCCCCATTTCTGACTTAATATCTATGCCAGGCCATGCTCAGTCCTTTCCAGTCTATTTGGCTCAGTCCTTAATTCCACCAGCCTTTCTCATTGGATGCTTTAGGAATCCTGCTTCTACTGATTTTTTTTTTCCTTTTTCCCACTCCCCTCTCATCCATGCTGAAGTGAATTTATGCTAGCTAAAATAATACCAGCATTTTAAAAATATGTGAACTGTGTTATGCAAACATGCAAACATGAATATGGCCCTGTTTGTGATCCCCTGAGTCCTGGCCTGCTTGTAACAGAAACACAGGCAGAGTAAAATTTGCATCCTGTTTATTTTTGTTTGTTTGGTTGGTTGGTTGGTTTTGTTTGTTTGTTTGGCTTGGTGTTTTTTAAATTATTGTTCTATTTTATTGTAGTTCCAGTAAGAAGAACTGTATTTTTTGTAATCATGCCAAAAAAAAGGCACTGTTTTCAGAAAAACATTGTTTTGACTGTGTGATACTATATGTAAGGCATTAGAATAAAAATAGAGATGGGAAGGACTTTTGGATTTCACTTTTTTTTTTTATTTTTTTTATTTGCAGTACTCTATTTGCTCAGTCCAGGCAGAAATGTGAGTACTTATGCAAAGGTTTCCTGTGGTTTCAAAAGTGGAATTCAATATACTCTAATGCACATCTCTATTGGAGCTTCTGTCATAATAAGGTTGATTCACTTATTCAAACCAGCCTTATTCCCAACAGTACCTTCACAAGAAATAGATCCTAATCGCTGCCAGTTCCCTCGGGACTTAAAAAGCTGAAGCAATACAAAAGTGTGTATAAGTTTTAGATAATGTAGTCACATTTTTCTAATCATACTTCTAATTTCACTAGCTTGTTACACAAAAGTGCTGACTGGGGAACAAGGTCGTAAAAGCCTAAGAGATAATACTGAATCACTCACACACCAGAATGTAATAATTGTAGTTACTGAAAGTGCTGCCATAAAAATACAATGAATCCCCAAAGCTGCATTTGCAGGGTACTTTTAAAGAGGAACAAACAATGCCCAAGGGGTGGGCACAGAGAAGCTTGTACAAAAACAATGATTTAGATAATAATTAAAAGTTTAATCAAGCCATCGATTCCCTTCACCATCCTCCAATACACACAACAGTTCTGTTTGAACAGGGAAAAGGCCGCTTGTCAGAAAGCAGCTTGAAAATGCTTTTTTACACACATTTGAAATAAAAAAACCACAAGTGCACTGTAGCTGGAAAACAGATGCCTTACGTGGAAGGCAACACCTTTGCAGCTCTTCTTTTTACATGTGTCTTAAAAGAATTGGACTCACTTTGAAGTTTTAAAAAAAATTGCGTTTGGATTTCTGAAGACTGCCTAAAAGATAGAATAAAAAAAACTATCTTTGATAGTTCTGTATGTATTTTTTCACAGCAGTACTGAAGGGCACTCTTACATATTGAGAAACAGGTTGGAGACTGCTTTCGTGTCTCATTGTCAGCGTAAGACTGTGAAATACTTACCAGCTCTTGATTTTCCTCACTTTCTGAGGATGTGGATGTGTGATCAGGCATGCATTAAAGGATGTGATGGATCTAGCACGACAAGTTATACAACAATAAGGATGCATAGAACTATGTGGCATCTGGAGGATGTCCCTTGGGTTCCTTCTAGTGTGAAATCCCTGAAGAAGTTGCAGGGCTCAGGAGCAATAGAGAGCAATGAACGCTCCCCTCTTCCACCAACCCTCTCCTTCCAGGCACAGCCAGTCACCAGATTAGGAGATTTAATGGCACTTGCACACGATCTAGAGGTTTAGCCACCACGGTCCTGTACTGAAAATGTGCAGGCAAGACCCTAATTCTGGGAGAGTCTGAGGCAAGACCACGTGCACGGGGCATGAAGCTTGTGTCAAGTGCACAGGTTTACAGAGGTCTATCCTCAGAACCAGGTGCCCAAGCCCGAGCTTTCACAGCAGCAGCACAGGATTAGAGTGTCAGCAGCCTTTCGCTACAGAATGAAAAATTCTTCTTACTTTCCATGTAGCAAAGCAAAGTCTGAAAATAAAACCTGAGCGTGTCTGCCTGGAGCTGCTGATACCATTAGTATAATAAAAGTCTCAGAGCCTGGGCAGATTATTCACAGTAGTTGAAGGTCTTATCACTTAGGACAGGCTTATAACAGCTCAGCCTGACGGACACAGGTGGGAATTTTGAGGTTAAAGCAGAAACTCCAGTAGCACCTTTTTCTGGGGCTGGTACATTTCCAACAACTAAATCTTCTGGCACTTATCAGCCAAAACTCTTACCTATTTCAATTAATCAGTTCACCTACATCAGAGGAGACAGAGACTATGGGTTAAGTACCTTCTAAAAATTCACGGTGTAAAGTCAAAGGAGATAGTTGGAAACAAGCAGCTAGTCTGAATCATGGGGCCTAAGAAGGTATCGTACTTCCAGTCTGTCTCTTCTGATGTGGGGCACTAGTCCACAGAAGAAAGGTAAAAATAAAGAACTGGAGACAGAAACATTAAGTTGCTGTATCCATATCTTTACATAATCTGTCTACAAGTTAAGTATCCATTTTAAAAAAATCTAGCCATTACTGCTATGTCCAGTGGAAATAGGATCTACTTATTTCCATCTTTTTATTTAAAAACAGTTGTGGTGTTCAGTTTCACTGGAAAAATGGACCCATTTTAACCGCCTCTGAACTGCTTGACCGGGCTTTGTACTTATCTGCCACTCTAGGAACAGCAAGTATTTCCGAGAAGCAAATCATGCAGTCATGAGAGGTACATGTCTGCTATGTCCTATCACAGTCACAACATGACTCTGTTACTGAATATATGCCTATGCAAACTCTCCATGGATTCCCCAATATATACAAAACTCACAAATTTGAACTGAATAATAAAATAACTTGGGGGCAGGGGAGGATATTTGTGGTTTGTTGTTGTTGTTGTTGGTATTGATTTTGCTGTTTTTTCAAATAAGATTTGTCCCCAAAATCACAGCATTTAAAGTCAGGCCTGCTGGTAACTTTGAAGTATTTTCCTTGAACAAGTATTTGCTGTTCCAAAATGAGATTGACTGCTCAGACTTTTTGCTACAGTCTGGTGAGCTAAGAGACATATGTTTCAAAATCAAACCAGAGATTCACATATAATTATTAGACTGTGGGAGTTGGTTTAAAAAACAGATGACAAATACCACAATGCTTCTGATAGAATTGCAAGAGGTGACCAACCTTGAAACTCAATTCATGGTGTGTAATTGCCTTGACAAGACACAAAGTAGTAAGAATGTACATTTTCTTGTACCATATGGGAGTGCCTTGAATTCTTGATTTTCCTCCATCTATACAAGCAGCACACTGCATGGAATTGTTAGGTGAATTTCCTTTGAAAAAGGAAAAAGAAACACTTTCAATGTGCTTTTGTCTCCACATATAGCCTTTACACCCTACCTGCATATCAGAAATGTCATAAAATCAAAATCTTCACAGATAAGGTGCTGACCTGTGTCTTTCATAGCGCAATAAAAGAAACAAAGAGTAATTTTACTGTGACCTTTCATTACACTGTGTGTATGGATCTCTCCTAGGTAGCAGTTAGACTAATTGCCTTACATTTTTCAGAGAATTTGTTTATATCATCTTCTGTATACCATGTAAAAGGAACAAACAAATTTCACCTACACAGATAGGATAAAGGCTATTATTTCAGTAGCTTCAACAAGACTTGAAAAACGTATGATACTTCTCACAGATAGATGAGGTAAGCAGCTGAACCCAAATCCAAGGTCTGTTTCTCTAAAGAAGCTACTATGCAGAATTTTCATCAGCTGGGCTGAAGACGTGTCCCTAAGGATCTCTTCACATACCTCTAGGTTCACTAGGTGCAGTGAATTACTAGGGCTGAAAGAGTCTTGTTATTTCGTGCCAAAAAGTGATAGATGTACTCAGAATTCCACATCCCTTTCCTGACATTGCTGTTTCTCATTTGTGACTATTCATTCCTATAGATACTGTTAGGGGTTGCCAAATCCAGGACCCCAGCAGGGCCTGGGCAGCTGCAGCTCCAAATGCCCAATTCCAACCAGTAGCATGGCTGAAATTGTATTCCCCATAGAAACACATACGTAAACACAAATATACAACACAAACATACAGTGCGGATCCTCCAGCAACTGGGCTGACACCATCTGCCCAGCAGCTGTCCCTGGATCCCAGAATCCTCAGTTGTTGACGTGTGGGCAGGCCAGCTCCTGAGTCCACACGTTGCAGCCATTGGTGCAGACCTGCACATGCACTGTGTATAACCAGGCGTAGAGACACATCATCTAGTTTTAACTTCCCTGCAACGGGCAGATACACCTTCCACTAGACCAGGCTTCTTAAAGGTCCACTAGTCTGGCCTTGAACATTTTCAGGGATGGGGCATCCACAACTTCTCCAGCCAATTTGTTGCAGTGTCTCACCACCCTCACCTTAGGTAAAAGGTATTTCATCCTTATATCTAATCTAAACTTACTGTCTTTCAGTTTGAAACCATTATGCCATGTGCTAACACTACAAACCCTTGTAAAAATCCCAGGAGGGGACATCCCTAGGGATGATGTTCATTCATAGGAGAGTATAGATTAATTTATAATGATGAAAATAGTGGTTGTGTTGACCACTATTTTCAGCAGTAAGAACTAAGCAGTACTCATGCTGAGTGAGTTTTGCCAAGATAGGACAAGGGAAAGATGATGCCTCAAACAGTATCACCTGCTGTACTATATGCACTTTAAGTTTTATAACAATAGAGTCCCTGCATCAAAAACTGAATTCGATCTGTTCCTGAAGGCAGATTTTTTACTCAGCTTCCATTTGTTTGAACGTAAACATGTCTGCATAACTATGTGATCATTATTGTTGTCCCAGGGCAGCCAGATCTTGTCTGACAATTATACACATTTTTCACTTCTCTTCCCTCTAGATATGCTAGGGTCACTAAACCTAACTCGAGACTTCCCCCAAGTAATTTTTGTTAAATGGGAGGCAGAACTAACAGGAGAGAAACAATAAAAGCCTGATTCTTAGATCTTTTCTCTATTGTCACTTGCTCTGTAAACATTCCCCATTCATTTCAGACCAAAACTAAACAACTAAGAAAATGTTGAGGGTAATTATAGTTATCAAATTTATACTTACGATATGAAGTGTTGCTGAAAAACATTCAGTAAGCACTTAATGTCCGAGAATTACTAATGTCCACAGCAGACCGGGGCACAGAATTCAGAGACAATTTAGTTAATCATGGGACAATGAGACATCCACTGGGATTGACAAAAATCTATTAAAAATCACAATTGAAATAAAATCTGTGGGTTTTTTGTTTGGGAAGCATTTTGTAAAATTTCAGCAAGACATCACTAGTATAAACCTGGTGAGTTTCACAAAGAATAAGTATCCTCATTCTCCAACAATAAACAAAAATAAATATCTTAAGTCTGTAATTAAGAGATAATCGACAGAAGCATATGAGTATTATATAAGACTCCGTATAAATGTCCTCCAATGTTGCTTAAAATATTTGGGGTTTGGTCTACTTTTTTTTTCTTATGTATGATATGAAAACCACAAGGATCAATAAAGTCTTGAGCAGCATAAATTGGCCTATTTTGATCTACATTTTAACAGGAATATACACACGGAATTTTATAAACCTGATTCACTCTCTCAGGACAGAATGCAAATTTAATTCATTAATTGTTTTTCGCTTTATTTACAGGTTAAAACTCCACTGAGACACATTATGTCACATCTAGGAGATCCTGGTGCATGGCTGTCAATCAGTGTTACAAATTAGTTAAGCATACAAAGATTGCTCTGACATTGTTTTTCCCAGCTTGCTGAAAATATTCAGCCACAATAAATAAATCAAAACACCCATGTTCTGTTCTTCACAATGTAACTTACAGCTGTCAGTGGCCTCCGAACAACCAGGACACACAGTTAAAGATAAATTAGTCTTCCATCAAGTGCCAGTGAATGTCTGGCACTTCCCAGTAGCTGTGTGCACTCTGAGAGGGCTGCACATGAGTGAGAATGTTGAGAAGTCATCCTGATTTTGCTTTTAAAAACATTTTTTTTTTCCATAGGGGCAGGCTTATTGGCAGCTGACATTCAGTTTTGTTTGGACTTAAACAGAATAAGTTCTGCCCCTACCCGAGTTGAACTACGGTATATTGATTTTATGATCCACAAAAAGATGAACAAAAGATTAATCTTGGCTTTGTTAGGTTTTAGCTAACCAGAGTTCAAAAGTTCATAGGACTACAACAGTGTAATAGTAACAAAAATGTAGGAGCAATGGAAAGATGGCAATCTCTTAGTGGAAGGGTATATTTGCAGTTAGAATCTGCAGTCTTTTAAATCTAATGATACTTGAGATTCAGTTTGAAGGTAACTTGGACCTCTGTAAAATTCACACTGACCAGCAACAAGACAAGATATGTATCAGTCAGAGAAACACTTTGGACAAAAGAAAATGAGGTTAAGAGGAGTGGGAGAAGATGGGAAAATAGAAACACAGCTTTCTAGTACTCACGTGTGTAAACTGCACTGCTGCTGATCTGTTCAGTTTTACTGTACAGTAGTGCATGTGAATGTATGATACCCAAATATAGGTACAAAGAGGAGAATCACAATATTCCTGCAATCATGCAGCAGCCCACAAGCAGTCAGAAGCATGAAAAAGCACAGATCAAATAGGTCTGCACACAAAGAAAGCTCAGGATATAGTGTAGGGAGGAAAGGTTCCACAAGAGGTTCTGCAGGAGAGGACACAGGAATCATCAGATGTGTAATGTTTTTCTTACGTGTAATGTTGGGGGATGGGTACATCATAAAAAACAGTGAAATTATGAATGTTTTGGAAAGAGCAAAGATGATGTTTTCATTCAATGGTTTGCAACAGAAGACTAGGAAAGGAAACAGAAGAAATTAACATGCAAGAGATTTAAAATAGTTGAAAAGCAAGTTTTTCACCCACATGGAACTGCATGTTGGATTTCATTACCAAAAAAAGCCATGAAGGCCCAAACCATAAATGTTTCAAAAAGCAACTAGGTAAATTTATGGAAAATATTTCCATAGGAAATACAAAGAGCAGAGTTCTAGGTGCAGCTTCCAGTTCTTGAAGGCTCTAAGCTGTATTATTCCATTCATCTCCTGTTTTAACTCTTTAAAAATTTCCTGTTTACTGAGAGAGATGGAGTTTTGGTTCAACTCTAAAGCACAGGACAATAGATAAGATATCTTATACACTGGGACTGCAGCAAGTAGTTTGAATATGTAATTCTGGATCCTGTAAGAAAATGTTTATACTAAGAATAAAAACACTACTACAGCATTTAACAAATGATCTAATGATTCAAAGTCATTGTGCCAAAGAAGTGAAGAAGCCTCCTCTTAAACCACAGAACTTCAGGTGGGATACAATGGGATGTATTTTACTTAACCATGTTAACCACACCCCAAATATGAGGGGAAAGTTACCCAAAAATTTTATCATAAATAGTTTGTCATATTGGATTTGTAGTTTCACATTTCCAGTGTGAGAACAGAGCCATAGGGATGAGAAAACAGCCAGCTTAGTTTCAATGTTACAGGCATCTGAAAGAGGAGTAACAAGTCACACAAATGCTGAGGACACCAAAATTAGGTGCTTGAATTTCTTTCAGTTTTAATAAATCAAAGGTTTTGCTAGCAGTTCTGAGACAGAATTTTAAAAAGTGTATTATTCCTTTTACAATATAGACTCCCTCCCTTTCTGAAATAAGAATGAACAAATTACAAGCAGAGGTCTTCTGGGGCAGCACTGAGTGTTATACTAAAAGCACATTTTAACCAGACTTGTCAACAGGTTAAGATCAGCATTTTTTACAGGCATATCACTACTCTTGCTAAAAAGCTGGCATAACAATTTCCTTCACAGTTGGAAAAGTATTTAATATTTATTTCCCTGAACTAAACTATACCTATTTGAAATGAAACCCTAGGTGTCCTTAATAACATGACCTTTAAATTGCAGGTCCTTTTTGATTACACAGGTAGTATTAAATAGAAGATGAATTCTATTACATTTCAGGAGATGAGTAAAGAAATGCTAATTGTAAGCTTTTCTCTTCTTGTAACAGTTATGTATTAAGAAATATTATCTCTCCCTATTCTCCAGCTAAGATTAGCATGCTTTTCAGTATCAGACAAGATCATTTCCATAAACACCATATTACTCTATTGCATCAAGGTGACTGAATGCCAGATTACTGAGTCCAGGGGAAATATTACAAGCTTGCTTTAGGACTGTATATATTTAAGATGTAGAAACAGCACCAGTAGATGGTGCTCAAGAACATATTGCATAAATACATGCCTGGATAGAAAATAGGGAGAGGGAATAATGGATAACACCACTCTAAGCAACATTCCAACAGAGCTGTAGAAGCAACTAACCTTAGGCAATCCAAAACGTAAATGGTTAAGAATAAGGAAGGTACTGTGTGACAGAGGAGGGGAAATGTCACATGAAGAATTCTGAGTAGGAGATTGGCTGTAAATGTTGCCTAACCCACTTTAACTACAGTGTGTGGGTAAGAGCTTATTGTTGAAACGGTCTTTATACACAATGGAGAAAAATAAGCAATGTTAGCAAAAGCCTCATTTGGGTTTGTAGACTCCATCGAGCTATGTTGTGTGTCACATCAAATACTTGAGAAAGTTTGCACTGGTTTTCCTCCCCAGAAAGAGCACAGACACAGAACTGAATTGTCCTGTCATTAAATCTTGGTACTGTAACACCTCTTGTGTTTGATAGGCAGTCATCATTACAGTAATTCTGAAGTCTCTAGAAACTGTTGACTTCACATTCTTCCCTATTGTTGTAAAGGGTAGGGAATAGGATTGGAAAATCACACTGGGAATCATTCATAACTGGCCTCTTGTGCAATAGAAATTAAATTGAAATTCTGGGTCTGCCAGTACATTTGCCTCCTTTTTCAGAATCCTTTCACTTGAGCCTTGTTGCAGTCTGATGAGATTCATGAAGGAAATCCCTAGAACAATGTTTACAGTGACCTATTTATGGTTTCTTTCTATACTTTTGAATTGAATGTTACAAGGTGTTTTTTCCTGCCTTCCCTTGACTTGAAACACAAAGGTGATTCCTGCCCCCATAATACTAAATATATTTCATAAGGAATATGAATACTGTGGAGATTTCATTAAATACACAGGTCTGTGTATTCCTTGCTTATTGTTCTGAATCGTTATCTGGTGGTCCCCATAGTAAATATGCAAACAGTATTGTAACCTTTGCAACTGAAAAATCCCCCTCTTGATAGATCCACCCTGTCAGAGTCTTCCAACAAAGCACTACTGATGGGAATTTAAAGATAGAAATTAATTACAAGCTTCAATTGTTTTACCACAGTGTGCTGCCATGTTTGTCACATCACTTTAAGCTTCAGTGCTTGCTGTCACTTGTCTCTCAAGAAGTATTAGATTCTAGTAATTTCACAAATATATAAAAACGGTGTATTTGGAGATGCATTTTCAGAAATTAGAATTCTGCTGGTGGGTCACGGCCAGGGGATACCTATTCAGTTTTTCAAATACTTGAGTTAAAATAATTCCTTTGAAATGTGACACTACTATCAATGGGCAATGAGACAGAAGCAGGAAAGGAAGAGACAAAAGCCAGCTGGCCTGTTGCATTGTGTGCTGATACAACCATGTTGTTCTTCTTTTTGAACATTCTGTGAATTTTAGGTCTATTCTTTTCTAAATGCATAGTTGTCAGAGACTTTAAAAGTCCACAATGCTGTGAACCTATGTGTAAACATATGGCTTGCTTAGCCTCTGCTCACCAGGTGAATTTCAGCACTGCCTTTTATTCTGACATGGTTCATTTTTATGTCACTCCTAGTAAGGGTACTTGAATTATAATCCCAAACTAAAAAGCAATTTTTTAAGAAACAGCTTTGTGGGGCTCCAGGTTAATTTCTGACCCAGAAACCTGAAGTTCAAAACTCCTCTAATATGTGTTTCAGAAGAAGAGACTGTTCCTTTCCATTGCCCTTTGCTGATTTCTTTTTCCCATTTGTCTATGTTTCTTATTGCATAGATTCTGTGGACTCAGCCTGGAGTCTAGAAGACAAATTAACTTATTTCTTTCTCCTAACAGTTAGTTGAATAGGATTCACCAAAACAAAAGTTAGATTTTTAAAATATTTTTGTGGGTTTTTTATGAATCACTGATTTTTTCTGACATTTTAAGTGCAGATTTTTTCATTTTTGTTTGGATGAACTTTCAATTTCAGGGTCTGTTCATTGTGATTATTTACTGGTTTTGAGACTGAGTTCCAGTGGTATTGAAACTGCTTCAGACTCTCATGTCTAACACTACTTTATGTACATAAGCACAATAATAAATTGTTCTATGACATATTATTATCCTTTGCTTTGACTTCATGACGCCTCATCTGGAGCACTATGTCCAGCTTTGGTCCCTGCAGTACAAGGGACATAATGCAAATACAGCAAAAAGATCCTGAGATGGTTAAAGGGCTTGAGCACATGGTATTAAAGGAGAGGAAAGGGGATAAGAAGGGATTAGAGGGGGAAAAAAAAAAACACACCCATCTCAGAGGTCCTTCATCCACGCAAGGACAAGAAGCAAAGTAAATTCCCCAAAGGAAATTCTTGCTGTATATAAAGAACAAGATAGTTTCATAGTGAGCATGGTTATAACTAGAAACAGACTTCTAGAGAGATTTTGGGCGTTCATTGCTGGAGATTTAAAAAACTGGACACAGAACTGAGCAACTTGATGTAACTTCAGAGTTATTCTTGCTTTCAGCAGACACGATCTTCAAAATTCCTTTCCAACCTAAATTGTTATGCTGCTGTGTATGACTACTCTTTCCATTTTTTCCTCCTCAGATTTCCCGTTTCAATCCTTACTTCCTTTCTTCCATCCTTTTCCTTTCTTTATTTGCTCCCTTCTTTTGTTACTCTTTCAATTTTTCTTCTATAGAATTGCTTCATATTTTACTTTTCTATTGCTTTTGTAATCTTTATGCAACAGTCCATTTACCTATAAAACCTCTATAATGCAGTCAGGAAAGAAAACCATCAAGAGAAAAACATATAACAAAAATACAGGGAGACTGATTAAAAGGGTGTACAGGTGTCTTATTCCCTTCAGTTACTGATAGGTAACTTCTGCAATAACCTGCAGGTCTGAGTACTTCTCTTCCACTTTTTCTTCTCTCCTCAACAGGTGCCCTCTTCCTACTTTGGTATCCCCAGCCTCTCTGTCCCCTAGTCCCAATAGTGTTATACCTTCCTCACTCAGCTTTTATCTCTCACCTTTTCCACTCAGTGTATTATCCTTTCAGGGCCTTCTTTTAAAGACTCTCATTTTAAGTTCTCTGGCTCATCAAGTCTTATCCAGTGTTAGATATTCTTTTTTACTCAGTAGTCAGAAACTCCAGTCATGATTTGAAGTTTTTAAACTAAATTCACTGTACCAGATTTCCCTTATAAGTCTGTGTTTTTATGACAGTTCCAGAATCTATGGCAAGTCCAAATGTGATCATTTTTTTTCATGGTACATAAAGAAAGTTACCATAACACTTGCAGAAAATATTTTTTTCCAAAATTTCCGTGCATAACATGGAAGATCAGAGCTTGAAAAAGTTCAGATTTTTCAATAAATAACTATATGGATTTGCAAATAGCAAAGTAATATTTTGTCTTATTCTCAAAAATGGCCAGAGAGTATTTATGGAAACTTCGTGAAGTAAAGTTGCCTCAAGGCAGACACTTGGTATGGGAAACTGGAACAAGAATAGTTAACCTCTGTAAAGTCTATAAATAATTGAAAACTGTGTGTAGAATATGAAGATATTTAATAGAGGAGAGACATTTCTAATTTGGCTTATAATACAATCTTGCACAATTTTAATTTTGTTCAAATGTGTTTTGAAGCTCTATGCCTTCCTCCTTTTATAGCCAATTTCATACTGGACACATGCCAGTATTAAGTCTTGATCAATGTCTAAATACACAACCCTTAATTTCCTTTTTCTTGACATTCTGACACAATTTCAAATTCTATTTTTCTTTACCTCTTTATCTCACATGATAGCTCCATTTTTCTTTTTTATTCAGTTGACAGTTCCATCACCTGTCCTTTTTCTCATTAAGTTGTACAGTTAATTTTCAGTTTTATAGAATAGAATAATAGAATCATTAAGGTTGAAAAAGACCTGCAAGAACGATTCCAACCTTTAACTGAACATCACCATGTCAACGAAATTGTAGCACCAAGTGCCATGTCCTGCCATTTCTTGAACACTTCCAGGGATGGTGATTCCACCACCACCCTGGGTAGCCTGTTCCAACGCTTAGCCACCTCTCCAGAGAAAAAATTCTTCCTGATGTCCAATTTGAACCTCCTCTGGCACAGCCTGTGGTCATGTACTCTTGTTCTGTCACTGTTTGCTTGGGCAGAGACCAATCTCCACCTGGCTACAACCTCCTTTCAGGTAGATGTAGAAAGGGATAATTAGGATCACCCCCAAGCCTCCTTTTCTCCAGACTAGATAACCTCAGCTCCCTCAGCTGCTCCTCAGAAGACTTGCAACAAGGATGTCTTGCAATATTGCTGCAATTATTTTTCTTTTAGTTAAAGTCCAGTGACTAATTTTTTTACATTTTAAATGGCTTAAACCAGGCCTTACTGTTCAAGCTCTTATTAACAACCTGCCTCTCTCTCTCTCTATTTCTTCTGTCTTCTTGGAATTAATGTTCTGGCAAAATAAAGCAGTAATATATGTTACTATATTTCTTATGTTCTCTCATCTCTCTCTTCACATTACTGAGAATTTCTCCTTTCAACGCTGTACCAAGGGCTTTAAAGCATTTCTGGGGAATTTGTTGTTCTGGTCTCAAGCTGAGCTTTGTCTCTAAATTGAATAAAATCTCAAACTCAAGACAAGGCATTTGCCTTCCTGCATTTTGCTAGATTTACCAAATCCAGGTTATCTTCTTAATCTACACAAATAGTCTCTATCTTATTGTTTGCTAGGCATCCAAGGACCAAAAGTCATGAGGGTGCTCCAAATGCAAATGCAAATGCAAACACAAATACAAAAAACAACAAAAAAAAAGGATTGGTGAGTGACAATATCACATTAGTTAAGAGTGTGGGTGAAAAAATATCTCAATTTTTATTGGTTTTACAGTGACCTATTGAAGTAAAATAATCACTTAAGTCAATTGGACAAACCCTGAAAAGCAGAGAGTTTAGTCACAGAACTTGGCTACTATTTTATTCATAGTAAATAAATATAATTAAAAGAAATACATTTTATCGTTTCACTAGGAATAAACAACCATGGGTAATCCTGACTGAAAACAGTGTTTATTGTGGACACAAATGCAGATAAACCTACAGATATTCTTAATATGTAAATAGGCAGTTGCACTAGATAGTCATTGTAGGTCCCTTCCAACCGAAACTATTCTATTCTATTCTATTCTATTCTATTCTATTCTATTCTATTCTATTCTATTCTATTCTATTCTATTCCATTCCATTCCATTCCATTCCATTCCAATCCATAAAAATAATGTATTAAAAAAAATATCATTCTTATTTTGATATTTAATTATAACTTATGAAAATATAAAGAATAGTAGAAACTGTTTAGATCACTCTTAAAATCATAAAACACAAGTCTGAAACAACGAGTGGCAATCTGCATGAACCTTGTCTTGGGAAGTATTCACAAAAACTTTCAAAATCAGAAAGTCACAGAGACATGTAATTTTGTGCTTTTTTTCAGGGCACACATACATGTGCCTTGAGTAATGACCACAGCCCTAAGATATAGTGACCTTTCACTGAAAAAGGATTATTGCACACATTGTAAATTTTTTTTCAATGTCATTTCACATCTACAGTATTAGAAGAACTTACAAGTCAATCTGTTCTTGCTTGCCTGTTAAAGATCTCAAATCCATATGAAAGCAAATTTCAGGGAATGGTAAGGAGAATGATAGGGTAAATAATGCCAGTAAACCCAAAGATACTGAAGAAACACTCCCCATGTTCAAAAGTGAAAGTTTGTGTAAAGTAGATCAGCAAGAATGTGACTAGTGAAACATAGTGAAATTGTTCAGTTTTCAATGTGTTTGTCAAATCTTAGAAAAAAATAATCAGAGTAAAATTTGAGCAAGGTTTCATAATTCTTTTCCTCCCAATAGCCCTTCATACAAGATATCTGCATAATGACAACTGATTTGCAGCAGCTATTTCCTCCGATATCTTCCCAAAATAAAGCTCTTAAAAAGACTGGCCCATGACGTACAATCAGCAAAGACTTAACATCAGATATCAATTTTAGAATAAAAAAAAAAAGAAAGGCATAAAACCATGTCAAGTACAGCTAAAATCTGTGAAGTTGCCAATGTCTCTAATGAACACCCAATCTTCTCAACATAGAGGAACAGAGGAAAAAGAAGCAAGAAAAAACAAGAGAGTTTCTGATTCCCATGGCAGTTGAGAATATTAACTTAACAATGTCTCTTGGGGTCAGCTGTCTGCATGATATATCTTTTGCAGGTCAAAGAAAACATGATTATTGGAGAAAGCCCTGGAATCAGGCATCAATTGTTCCATCCTACAACAGGGACTACAATATGTTTTTGTATGTATTTCTTCTAAGCTAATACAAATTCTAATATTACTATTTCTAAATAGGGTTTTTTCAAGCTCTGTAATTTCCAACTGTTAATCTTCTGTATTCTAACAAATGTGATAAATTCCAGGGTTAACAAAATATGCTTAATATCACATTTTTTTGTTATAACCTCTGCTTCCAGCTGATGCTCAAAGCAATGAAGTCTGTTAAGCCTCCTGAAAGAATAACAGAAATACAAACCATTCAGACAAAATACCATAACTCTGACTTGGAATCATAAAAAAATTCAACAGAAGAAGTTATCTGAAAGGAAGAAAGAAGTCATGCATATTGGATAACACTGTGATCTGCAGTCCTGGTAGCTTTTTGGTTTCATTTTTCTTTACATCTTTTTTCTTCTTGATAAACTCCCTAATGCATAAAATCAGAGAAATCAAGGCTTATTGTCTTTAGTTGTATTACTATCCACATTCCCAAAGTGAAGGATGAGCCCATTTGAAGGGCTGGGACTAGAAAGGGGATCAGAGACTATTGCTGCTGGATCTCAGAAGTCAGTACAGACAGATGTAAACTGACTGTTGTATGCTACACTAAACTTCAGGATGAGCAGATACTGCTTATATTTTATGCATTTTTAAAAACTATTTTTTTATATCTTTATGTTTTATATGTTGATTTTTATTTCATATGCTTCCAAAGTCTAAACACTTCTCATTCATTTAAATTGGTCAGTCTTTTTTTTGTTTTTTTTGTTAAATTGGTCAGTCTTTTTTTTTGTTTTATTTTAAATGGTAACTGATTAAGTTATGGATGCTCACCTTAAAGGACTGTTGGAACTGTCATGTGTAGGAGTCAAATCTGAGTCAACAATATGTTTTTAATCACTGTTGTTAATAACTGTTTCTGCTTGGCTATAGACTTCCTACAAGAAGAAATGAGTATTAGCTGAGATCATCTATGCAAATTTGGTCCACTACATGCTCTTTCTTACAGATCAGAGGATTATATACATAATCCTCTACGTCATTATCTTCTCAGTTACCACTTACCTGTTGTCTAGACAGGAGAGGAATCTATCTCCTTTGTGAGTCAGCTGTGTTTTCCCATTTACACTTGTGGGTTATCTTTTGTATTGTCTTTGTAAAATACGGGACCAGTTTGAACTCATGAAACACTATATGCAAAACATCTCCAGACTGTTACTGCATTGCAATTCCATAATTCCTTTCAGAATTTTGTTTCCTTATAATGTCATGAGATATTTTTTCAGCATAGCTTTAATTAGGTGAATGATTTAAATGTCTTATTGTGACAATCTAATGTATAAAAGCTATAATAAAATATTTAAAATTGCAATATTCTGAGCATATTCCATAGCAAAAACAATTGCATTAGTAAAGAGAAAGCAACTGGTATTTTTTTCTGATAAGAAGAACTGTATATTGCAAAAAAGCAAAGTAGTCCCTGTTGGGTATTAGGAAGTCTGGGATTTTATATTTGGTTCTTATGACTAAAGCATTTATGGCATCATAAGAACTGTTTAATAAATGTACTGCCTGGTAACATTCCACAGGGCATACTATATTCTCTTCCTATTACTTATTTTCTCTCTGCAGATGATTCTACAAGCTCACTGTTAAGAAAACAGAACAGTTCCTGGCCATGTATGTTTATTAAGAATGGTTGATCATGGAGAACAGTTGTGTCTTGAATGATTCAAATTTTTCCAGGTATTTTCCAGGTAATTACACACAAATGAGAATTAGTAACTGCTGGGGTTTTCTGTGTTTTGTGTATTATATTTGATAACACACTGGTGTGCATTGAAACAACATTATACCTACTCCTATAATGTTTCTGGAGGTGATCTGATACATGGGCATATGTCCTTAGATTTTTCACACATTATTAATTTATAATGATTAGTTCTTTTCAATCTCCCAGAATTTTTGTTTTTTTTTAATGATGGTTCAACTGCTTAAACCAGTATTGCAAAATAAGTAAGAATCTTTTATTCTGTCTTTCTTGATTTAGCTTTTATGTCTAGGACTGATTTCTTTTTAGTTCTAATAAATTACTTGGCAATTTAATTCTTTAAAGCAAGCCTAATTCTGGACTAATTTGCTATATGCCTGTTACCAAGTAGGACAGAACAATGGAAGCAGTTCTAGAGAGTGAAACCAATCCTACTGGAGATTTTATACATACATGATGTGCAATATGGGAATTTCTTTTATCAATGTGAGGTTTTAATTTTTTTTTTTTAATTTAGAAATTTTATTTTGCAGACAAGCACCAATCTGGTGTAAAAGACTGACATAGCAGTGGGAGTATCCCAGATATACCTTTGAAAAACATATTCCCATTTACCTCTCATCCAAAATATATGAAGTTCATGCAATCCAAGACTGGTTCACAATGTGGAAACAGGAAGCACAACAAGAACGGGTAATCAAGAAGTTTGATTTGAAAATGCATGCTGGATCCGAACTCTAATACTAAAGCAGCTGCATCTATGTGGGACCGTTCAGGTAGAAATTGTTAAAAAGTGTGTTCTGATATGATGTGAAAAAAAAAATCAAATGGCACATCTCAGTCACAGTAGCTGGAGGAAAAGAGGTATTTTTGCTCACCAGGATCACATTGTAAACTACAGGGAAGGGTTCTAACCTTGGAAGCCAGGGCCTTCCTTGCTAAGATGCAAAAGGGAGCTCTGAGAACATGTAGTGAATGGAGTCATTTATACTGAATAAATCTGCCTTGCCCTCCTTTTCCTGTGGGAGTATTTCCCAGATCTTATTCCTAGAAATTGAATGATGCAGAAAATTGCAGAGCTCTTTTTATAGAGATTTTGTTGTTAAAAATAAATTCACCACTGGTCTTAAGGCACTTTTAAATTTCCTTTGTGCTATGTAGGTGTGGTGGGTTGACCCTGGGTGGGTGCCAGGTGCCTACGAAAGCCACTCTATCACTCCCCTCCTCAGCTGGACAAGAGAGAGAAAATTTATCAAAAGACTCATGGGTCGAGATAAGAACAGGGACAGACCACACTCACCAAGTACCATTACAAGCAAAACAGACTTGGGGAAATTATTCTGATTTACCTCTAAGTAAATCAGAGTAGGATAATGAGAATTAACAGCAAATCTTAAAACACACTTCACCCACTATCTCTTCTTCCCAGGCTTAACTTGTCTCCTGAATTCTCTACCTCCTCCCCACCAGTAGAGCAGGGGAATGGGGAATGGGGGCAGCAGTCAGTTCATCACACATTGTCTTTGCTACTCCTTCCTCCTTAGAGGAAGGACTCCTTACACTTTTCTCCTGCTCCAGTGTGGGGTCCCTCCCATGTAAGGCACTTGTCCATGAATTTTTCCAACATAGCTTTTCCACAAGTTTTTCAAAAACTGCCCCAGTGTGGGTCCTTTAAACAGGGTCCAGCCCTTCAGGAACAGACTGGCAGGAACAATGCTAGCAAACCTCCACCAGCCTGGACTCCTTTCCACTGGGCTACAGGTCCTGCCAGAAGCCTGCTCCAATGCTGGCTTCCTGCAGAGTCACAGACTTCTTCAGGCACTCACCTGGGTGTGGGAGCTGTCAACAGGCTGCAGGTGGATCTCAGCTCCACCACAGACCTCCAGGGGCTGCAAGGGGACATTCTGCCTCTACCGTGGTCTGCACCACGGGCTGCAGGGGAATATCTGCTCCAGCACCTGGAGCACTTCCTCTCCTTTTTCACTGACTTGGGTTTCTACAGAGCTGTTCCTCTCACATATTCTCACTTCTCTCTTGCTGCAGTCACTCTTTTCCAGTTTTTTTTCCCCTTTCTTAATACACTGTTCCAGAGTGATATATATTCCAATATTCCAATACACATTGCTGATAGGCTTGGCCTTGGCCAGTGATGAGTTTGTCTTGGAGCTGGCTGGCATTGGCTGTGTAGGACACAGGGAAAGCTTCTGGCATCTTCTCACAGAAGCCAGCCCTAGAGCACTCCTTGAAACCAAAATGTTGCCATGCAAACCCAATACACAAGGGAAATCTGATTCAAAGCAATCTGCTTTGACTAGTTGTCTATGTCAATAATTGATGAGGGGTTTTTTCTTCACAATTTTTTTCCCTGGATGTCCTTTAAACACCTATTTTCCTTTTGTTTGTGCTTTGTTCATTAATTCTTGCGACTTTAAATTCTGAGAGCAATCAAAATTATTTGTTCCTTCAGACTGCTAACAATTGCGACATTTTTTGTTGATGAGACCTATTAAATGGAACCAAGGGTTCGAACTTTCTTGACCTAGTAGCTGCTGGACACTAGAGATGGTATACAAGGCTAATTACAAGTGTATTGCCCCTTTTCCACCTAAAATTACTTCAAACGGCAGTCATTCTCCTCTAAACATTTAAAACAATGCTGAGTCAATTCCAACAACTAAATCATAGGTAACTTTTGTGTATTTCTGCTGCTAGTTAGACTATTAGCTAATTTGTTAATGTAATTTTTACTTTGCTCTTTTCACTGCACATTTTTCTTTTTCCTTTTTCACTTTTAGGAAAGTGTTTAGGAAAGTGTTGCTCAGTTCCTTCCTTCAGGACCTCTTCTTTCCTCCTATCCTTCACAGAAAAGGTTTTCCCAATTCTCCTACTAGGGTATACTCTTTCTATCATCTTTCATATTTATTTCAATTATTCTCATATAACTTTTTATTTACTAACCATGAAAGTCTTTCAACAATGATTTACATGCTATTTTGTTACATGTAAAGTACAGAAGATTGGATATGTAGGAAACAATATACACTTGTGTTAGAGAAAACCAGAAATTAAAATGATCCTCATCTTGTTTGGAAGGTACATGTAGAAGTTTCTATTGCAATCTCCTGCTCAAAGCTAGGTGGACACTGAATTTAGACACCTGGATTGTACAACATCCATGGATGGAGATTTTGAAGGTTGTATGGGAAACGTATTGCAATACTTGATTATTCTCCCAGTGAAAATTTCTCTTCTTTTTAAAATATATGCAATTTGAACATACTCTGATTTTTTAATGATCACTGTCTTTTGTTCACCTTTGTTCATCTCTGTGAATAACTTGGCTCTGTCTTCTCTGTTGCATCTTGTAGGTATGGGAAGGCTGTTTCTAGTGCTACCAAAGCCAGCTGAGGCTGAACAAACACATCTGCCTCAGCTGACCCTTGTAGGGTTTATATTTTAACCCCACCTTGTTCAGTGGTCTGGTAGTTAATGGGAAGCCTTATTTCTTATTGAGAGTGAAGGAAATTAATAATTTGTAATCAGTAGAGATTTTTCTGTCACAACAAGATTCCACTGGCTACAAAGCTGATGGGATTTTCTGCCTTTGAAATACAAGATATTGTGCTGGGTATCACTCATCCTCCACTGGTATCTGGTTTTGGGGTACATGTCCTGGAGATGCTGCTACTTGGAGATGCTGTGGGGAACATGTTAGGATCTGTGAAATAAAAGTCGCTTGTGGGGTAAGGCAATGTACAGACCATTCTAGAATGTGGATTGTTAGTGAAACTATTAGAGAAATATATCCTTAAAGCATACCAATATAATTTCAGATCAGACAATGTTTGGGTGATTTTTTTTAAACACATTAAAAAGCAATTATGTGATTTGTTTAGTAAACCTGTCTTTTTTATGAAAAGGCACAAGATAACCTGATATATCTGGAACATGGAGGAAGCTTTTCTGCATCTTTTTTTTATCTAATTTTTTTATTTTTCCCTGATGCAGCAGAAACCTTTAGAGTTTTTCATGACTATTTAAAACATGGTCTCTTTATTTAAAAACCTATGTGCACAAAATACAGGTATAAATAGCTTGGAAATAAGGACTCGAATCTATTGTTAATTTTCCTTTTCCTGTCTGAAATTCCTCTAAAATTTTCATCATTCTGTGACTCCTACAATTTATGTTAAACATAACTTCTTATTTTTCACACTATATTGTAGAGAATAGTGCTGACTCCTGAGTGTAAAACTTCTACCAGCAGTAATGTGGAAAATTCCTCTTTTCTTGTGGAAGAGAAGTGAATATAAAGTGTCAACAGAGTCTCAGCTGAGGTCATATCCTTGGCAGGCCACAGGGCACACAGTATAATTGGGAAAACAGCAGCAGCAGTGTTTCTGTTTGTTTGTAGATGGGAAGAGCAGGGATTTTTTTTCTCCTCAGTAATAGCAGGGATTCATTTCACAGCTTTTTTGTAACTCAATAAATCACATGTTCCAAAATTTGATAATTTTGAAAAATATATTTTGGAGTAGTAGGTTACAAATAAGTTCTTTAAAATTTACTGAGTGGAAGATACTTACTACCAGGAAGTTTCTCTCATTGCCAAGGAAGAGCCAGCATTTCCAGGTGGCATCCAGCTACTGGACAACACAGCAAAGCTGAGTTCAGTTGGATGCTAAAACAGTCATGTAATGAGGGAGGTGTCGTATTCTGGCCAAATTTGGAAGAAAAACATTGAAGAGTTCTTGACTTTTATGTCATTTGTGGTCCCCTCATTGGTCTTTTTTTTTATTTTGTTCTCCTTTTTTTTTTGATGGCTCTTCCAAGAAAGCATAATTCATACAAAACACACATATGTATTGACATATAAATACTTGATTGTATACATCTTATTTAAAGGATTTGAAAAGCTATGTTGAAAGGTACTGCAAGAGTATCTCTAGAAAGTTACTCTGGGTATCATTCAATTAGAGAGACAGTACAGTCTTCCTACTTATAAAAGCATAAATACTAGAAAAAGTTATTCTGTGAACAATTTTACAGCAATTCAAGGACTGAAATATATCCTATTAAACAGTTTTTTCATAGGCCTGTATAAATCATAGCCTCTTTGAGTAAGGGTTGATGAGAATAAATATCTTAATTTGCTGCATAAGGAGTCAGTTGTTCACCCTGTTTTCTGAGTCAGTGTTTCACAGAGTTTCAAACTGGTTTTTTCTGTGGTCCTCTTGTGACTCTTTGGTGCCTGAGGGAGTGAATTATATCTGTTTGTCCTTCCCTAAAAAATATAACTTGCTGGAACTGCATTCCCTTGACCACCCTTCCACCTTTGCTCTATCTCGTAGATAAATTATATCCACCTCAGAGGAGACTGTATTTAAGAGAAATACTCCCAAGAGTTTTTAGATTATGGTGACCTCAAAATAAATAGAGAATATTTGTCAAGCTTTACAGATTTCTCCCTGAGTTTCTCATTGTTATTTTTCAGTGATCCCCTTTCATGTTTTCAGAAGTTTACTGTCATAAAGATGCTGATTGGTGGGTCTTAGGCACAGAGCTACTGCTTCCTGCTCTCTGTGCCTGTTGATCTCTCACCCTGGAAGGCTGACAAACAAGACTGGCAGGCGTAGGAGTACAGAATGGAAACAGAATTTATGAAGGTCATCTTGCTTAAGAAGTGTTAGTACGGGGATGCTCTTTTGTATGTAATAACACCCAAAGAGTGTGTGTATGAGCTAAGATTAATTATAGCAGAACTTACTTAATGAGGACACAGTGCCAGAGTAAGTGTCCTGTTTGGGGAGGATCCTCACACCTAATGTTCTTTCCAGGAGACTGCATGCAGCAAGACTGCCACACTGTTGGTCAGTAGTTCTTTGACTGTAAGGCACAGAATTTGGAAGTTCCATCTTGAGGAACCTGCACACCAGGGCATCATCAATTTGAAAAAGTGAGCTAAAAGTCATCTCCAGTATGGAGTAACTTTGCAATAGAAAAAAAAATCCACAAAAAACCTAAAAAAAAAAAAAGAAGAAAAAAAAAATCAAAATAAAACTAAACAAAAAAACACTCCCCCCCTCCCCCAAGAAAAAAACAAAACAAAAACACAACCAACTAAATACCAGCATAAATTAGGAATAATAGTTTAGAATACTTTAATTCTGGAAAGGTATTTTGCTCTAAGTTTGGACTTGGATTCATATCCTGACATGTTGCGTGCATAAATACAACTAGTAAACTGGGTACAATGTGTTCAGAGATAAACACAGAAAGACCTTAAGATATAAGCTAAAAATATATTGAAAAAAAAAAAGACAAATTTTAAAATAACATGAAGTTGTTATTTTTAAATCAGCAGGGTAACAGGGCAACAACTTATTGATCAACATGGGATATCCTACAAAACCACAGACTTACAATATCAAAGTTTGTATTTGGTGTTTCAACTTCCCTGTAGCTGTTGATCAAGGATCACATCTCTTCAGATGTCTGACAGGTAAGAGCTTTGCCAACAGAAGTCAGCAGCTTAGACCTGGCCATAATTACCTGATGGTATCCCTATTAAGCAGAATTACCATCTCCATTAAACAGCAGTTATTGCTATTAGGTGTCATTAGTCTTAAATTGCTTCCTTGGGACACATCTCAATTAAGAAAATTTCCATGTTAAGTGCATCCTGATTAACTGAACTGCACTGTACTTCTTTGTTTCTTCATATACCCACTCCAGTAGCCTTCCTCTCTTATTTACAACTTTCTCAAAGTCTGGCTTTTCTAAGACTCACTAAAAAAATACACCCAACTGAAGTAAGGACCACAAAAGACCCTAATTTTTGGTGTCTTGCCACATTAATTAGTTGTATTTGTAATTCAAGTTCCACTCTTGCAAAGTGTTAATTTTTTTCTTTTATTTTAGAATAGTGTATTCATTTTAATTACTGTGTAACTCTCCTGTTACAGGGCATTTTCCAGCTTCAGCATAAGGATGTGGATTAAGCATGTAAAAGAGTGATGTGATTTTACTATCTAACATATTTATAGAGAAAGGTATAAAAATAATTCTATTGCTAAAATCATGTCATTTTTCTTTCTCTGGGATGTTTGTACTGCAGAGGTCAAAGGCAGTGGTTTTAAAAACAACACAGCAATTAATGTCACCACTTTTATTTGTTGAAACAGCAGTTTTATTACAAGCAGGTTAGAGGTGAAAATAAAGCCAGATGTATTTAAATATGGTTGTTAATTCGGAGTTCAGAATATAACAGTTAGGATAGTCCTGAATGATGCTAGGGTGGGGAACCCAAACAAACCCTTAAATCACATCAAACCTTTCAGTCAGATTCAAACCACAGATATTAATGTGCCTTCAAGACAAATCAAAACTGAAACAGCATTCTTTTGAGAAGATATTACATGTTTTTAAAGTTAAAATAATTTGCTTACATAGAAACATTTTATGAATACAAATTCTACTTAAATATGAATAAAAAATTAAAACACATTATTGAAAACAGAGCTGATTTCCTTCTATTTATTAGAATATCCCTCCAAATAGTTGAAATTCTTTTTTAACACTAAATACAAATTTGATCATAATTTCTGGTAATCTATCTTGTCATCTAATACAATTCAAAGGCACCATACCTGTACAATTTCTCAGATGCAGCCTTGCAGAAGAAAAAAAGAGCCAAATGTACTCATTCAATACTTTCAGTGATTCTTTGGGATTCTGGATGTCAACCTAGAAATACTAAGTAATTTGATCTTCTTGACTTCTGAAGTTTTGCAATGGTGACTGCACACAAATGCACAAATTTATTTCTGAGGATATTTGGAAGTGCTATCTGTTAAGCACCCCCTTCTTCCTTGCTGAGAGGATGACAAGGCAGTAAATCAATATCTTCCATGAGGAGACTTTTCAGAAGAGTGGTTTTCATATTTTTGTAACCATACTCTTTTATCTGGGTATTTTCATAAATCACCCTAGACATACTTAATGCAGTCTAATATGATTTTTAAATTTTTTTCACACTAAAAGTCAAGAAGCACCACTGCAGTCATCTCTTTTCCTTCTCAATAAAACAGACATTAGGATGTCCATAAAAATAAATTCCTTTATTAAGAAAAATGGAATTCAAAGTAAAACAGACACTTCTGGTCTTAAAATTTCAAGTGATGGACAACTAATTGAAAAACCGGCTAAAATGTTCAAATGGTCTTACACTTCTGGGAGAGGGTAAAGACATTAATGTGTTTTTGCTTGGACTTTATTGCCCTTTTACTTCCAGTCCCTGTGCTTTCTTTGCTAAATTGAAGAAGATGGTATTGACCATATTTAAATACTTCACAAACACTACCTAGTTTCTGTCACATAAAATAATCTGCTTGATCTCCCGGAGTCTTAAAACTCACAAGGAACTGAGGAGCTAAGCTTTGGTTTTCAGCCACTGCCTCAGCCACCCATCACTTATCTCTCTAGATCTGTCCAGGACCTTGAATGAAAATCCTGTGTTGCCTGTGATCACTGAACTTTCCTCTTATGTCTCCCTCTTGCCCAGTGCTGCTACATTTAAGGCAAAACATTTAACCAAGCCAACTAACCTACTGTGGTTGTGACACTATTTTCAGCAATGAGTTTACTAAGAGCTAGTCTATTTGTCTCTAGATGCGGTCAACCAAATTATGTTATTTGCTTGCTCCAAGTTCATTTGCCAATTAAAATGTGTCACATATTGCAAATTCGGGTAGTATTGACTTTTTTTTTTTTTTTTTTTGAGGTTACTGAAGAAAAATAGATGGTGTATAGCAAATAAATATATCGGACTACAGTAGATCTTCCTCTAATAAATCATGTCATGATAAATCATTTGAAATTACTTGCAAGGGACTATGCAGGTAGGATCCACTACTACCATGTTGAAGTTTTGTATCTTTGTACTTTTTTTATCAAAAGGTCATGTAGTAACTTACATTTAGCTCCTACCTCTGTAAGACAAAATATCTAATCAAGAAATGACATTAGCTTAGTTTTTTTTCCAAAACACGTTAATTACATTTCCATCTTTAATTCTTCATTGATGATTTTCAGATTGACTATTCTGTTCATTCTGACACCTGGAAGACAGATGAATATTTACACAGGTTTCTCCTTTCATTTTTGGTTAAGAAATTATGTTGCATAGTATTTAGAAAATTCATGGATGCTTTGATGGTGGCAGCCTGAAATGCATAATACATATCACAGAATCATAGAATCACAAAATGGGGAAGGCTGGAAGGGTCATCTGGTCCAACCTCCTTGCTCAAGCAGAGTCACCCTGGAGCACATGGCACAGGATTGTGTCCAGACAGTTCTTGAATATGCCCACTGAGGGAGACTCCACAACCTCTCTGGGCAACCTATCACCTGCACATGAAACAAGTTCTTCCTTAAAACCAGGTGGAACTTCCTGTGCACCAGTTTCTGCCCATTGCCTCTTGTCCTACTGTTTGGCACCACCGGGATCAATCTTCTTGATACCCCCCTTTAGATATCCCTGAACTGAAGTTCCCTCTGAGAGGTAACTTCTTTCCAGACAAAATTTTCTGCTTTGAGCTGGTAGTTTCATACATGTTTTATCCATGAAGTTATGGATCCATAAACATTAATTGTCCTGTTTTCATGAGTTGGCCGTAGTGTAGAAAATACGACCTTTCTTGACAGGGTTCTGTTCTCCTTAAATACAACTTAGCAATTCCCAGTAGTGTCAGTTAGATTGAACATTGCAAGGTTATTCCATATTTCATGTAATAAAAGAATGGATTTTTCCTTGTGTCTTTGATGTATTGATACGAGACTTAGTGAATTTTATGTCTAATTTGTACCTCTCAGATTTTATTCATTTTCTTACTACTCTTTTTATTAGGTTGGGTTTTTAAAGCCTCCTATTAAGGCAAAACCATTTGAATTGTGAAGACTATCCCCATGGAAGGAAGATTTACTCTGCATAAAAATATGTGTAAATCAGACTGTTTTGATTGCCTGTCTTCTACTGCCGTGGAGGAGAATCCCAGAATGGTCCCTTGTCATTTATTTCTTTGCAATATCTTTGAAGTTTTTGAATTTGTATGAAACTTGTAAGATATCCCATTGTGTGCAGGTACATCTCTCTGTGGGTTTTTGACAAAATTCTTCATCACAAATTCTGTTTTGGTTCAGTGGAGTCATGGGCTATACCTTTTGATACAGTCATCAGTTAAATCAAGTTATTTGAGGCACAGCAAACACTGTTATTTAACACAACGCACATGAAATTTATGTTTTAAAAGCTAAACTTAGGACTTGACAAACATAAGAGTTTTTACTTTTAATTTCCTGGACAACTACCCTTATACTAATACCCAATGTTTTTTGGCTCAGACTTCTATGAAGTCTGCAGTTATAGAACTTAATTGGAAAAATGGTATAATCAGAAAAACATATCATTAGGTAAAAGAGGAAAAATGGAACACAGTTGAACGACCTTTAGTCATAAGAGGTAGCTGGCAATCCTGTTTCTGTACCCTAGAAAATAGATAGGAGCTGAGTAGTGGTGAAACATCAAACTTCAAGGCAAAGGAAGAAAGACTCCTGTAGCTTACACCTTTAGTCCTTCTATTTTTGTACAGTACACACATTTTCTTGGCTAAAAGCTTTTCTGCTTGAATAAAGGAGAAGAATAGATGTACTATGTAAAGAGTTGTGGAAGTTATTGTAAAAGGTACAAAGAAAGCCCATATTTCACTCTTCCCCCAGACAAATGAAAATCCAGAGATTTCCTATAAATAGAGACATAATTCCATTGGTTATTAGGGGAGTACACAGATATCAGTTGAGTCAGTACTGAACATTTTTGTATGAATCACACCATTACTCTTAGAGAAAACTCTGGAAAAGCTGGCTAACATTTGACTTAAATTTTGATAGGAAAAAATATGTGTTATCAAGAAAAGAGACTAGATAAAACCAGAAACTTTCATTTCCACATGCTATTAATCACTTCACATTGAAGGTTGAAGTTGCTGTATGTCACGTTTATAAATGTACTGTATAAACTTTAAATGCTTTCTTCAAAACTTATTAGATGTTTACAGAAGTTAGCTTCTTAATGAAGAAAATGCCAGGGAAAGCTTCTTTGATCTATGAAAAAATGGCTTAGACAGACAACAGCTTTTTGCTCTGCCCTCAAATATCCATATCCTGTGATGAGCACTGTGTAGATTACGCTGTCTAATATCTATTTGCATTCTGGTGCCAGTGTCATCACAGCTGCCTGGGGGACCTGCATCCACTGCACAGGGACATCTGTCTGATGTTCATGGCTATTACCTTCTCTTACAAGTGCTAGGAAAGAATGCTTTCCCTTTTTTTTCACATTTTGGTCAGAGATAGTTGGGCAGTGAGTTGATATACCAAAGAAAACAAGGAAAGAAAGGGGCACGTTTGGAAAACAAAGGTGCTGATTAAAAGTGAGTTTAATCTTGCATGTGTTAGGCTAAAAATGTAATTTTAAAGTTGAATTTGTTGCTGCGTCCCCAGATCTGGAGGGCTGTGAGCCCCTGGCACAGGAGCTCTCTGCACGCCCCTGGAGGAGTGAGGCCTGAGGGCAAAAGGAATCTCCCCAGGCATAAAGAAACCTTCCTCACACTCAGGATGAGTTCAGAGGCACTCCCAACATGCCTTGTTTCTTTATGGTATTAGCCCTTTCCCTGTTGGCCAAAGGATTTCCACCCTACCCCCTACCTTCCCCATAAAAAGCCCCTGTTTGTGCCACTGGGTTCAGAAGGTCTCGTTCCTAGCCGCCCCTTTGCAGGATAGCTGAATAATAAAGGCTGCCTGTGGAACTGCTGTACGAGACGCCTCTCTCTCTCCATGCCTGAGTCCGCCTTGGGTGATTTTACAAGAGCGACACTATAAGAGCTGAAATCACCAGAGCTGAAACCACAAGAGCTGAAATCATTTGCAGCTGAAATATTGCTATTCTTGCTGAAATCACTGGTTGTTTAGGGGCATTGCCAGGGCTCCTGGAAGGGCTGTTCCCTGTGGGACACTCATTCCAGGAAGGCCACAGCACACAGGTGCTAAAACAACATCGGAACCCTACAGCGGCACCCAGAGAGAGGGAAAAATTATACCTTTCCTCATTTTTAGGGTGATACCTAGACCTGTGGATGATTTTATCCTGTGAAAATTAACTTCAGTTTCTAACCAGGCAGTTGTAAACAGCAAGAACATTTGCTTATTTTATTTGTTTACTGTTGGACAGTTTAAGTTTATTTGACTGAACTTGTATATATATTTAATTGAGTCTTGACAATGCAGAGAGGAATAAAATAATTGCTGTATGTTTCGTGTTTTGTGGAACAAATCAATACTGTAGCTTGCAAGTTTTGTTTAGAAAACTATAGAAGACATAGTTTTGCTTAATATTGTTATCCTTAATAGGTCTTGTTCTTGTGGCCACTGTACTGAAGTTCACACAGACTAAATTCCATTTAAACCTTCACATCTACAAATATACTATTTGACTGTTTCAAAGACATCTCCATGGTTATTGTTAGTATCTTTTGGGAGTGATAAAATAAGTTTCATTAAAGAAAAGTCTGATAAGGTCTAAAGAAGAGCTCACTGCAGGACCTACACCAGATCAACTGTATGGATGCAGAGCATCAAAGAAATTATTGACTTTCTCAGAGAGTAAAATTAACTGTATACATATGGGGATGTAAGCAAAATATAAGCAGTCTGAATCTGGCAGTATTTGATCTGGCAGTATTTGATCTGTTAATAGAGGTGGCAATCAATGTTGTACATATAGATCCTGAAAAAAAAGATTGCTGGAAAAAGGTCACTTAGCAATGTGTTATCTTTGTCTAATCTTCACATAGTTTTGTTTAGATGGAAATATGTGTCATGACTGAAAGAAACAAAAGAATATAAATGAGTGTTGCCAAACAGACTGGCATTTAAAGTAGGCAACATGTTCACGTCTTGTGTGTGCTATGATGTCTCTCCATAGATTTCTTAACTTCAGTTAGCTGCCAACAAGTGTGATTTAATTCTGAACCCAGCTTCTTTTTACTCTTGTAGCAGTGGCAGAGATCAGACAACACACTTTTATATAGTTTCTGTTCCTGATTTCCTGACAAAAGAAGGGGTGGGGGGAGGGGGGAATGAAACCTTATCTGTATTTGGAACAAATGAATTTGCAGAAGGAAAAGCAGTTCACTTTTTGACTGTCATTGTGTTGCATTTTACTAAAATATTTACAAGTAACCATAATACTTTTGTGGTATATCACTAACAAATGCAATTTTTCTTTTCCTTAAAGGAAGAAATTTGGGGCTTACCTGGAATTTTAAGAACTTCAGTTCCTTTTAATCTCTGCTTTGTTACTGAAGAACTACATTAGTCTTGTCAGTATGCTGAGCACTGTAAGCAAAAATCCCTTTAGCAATGTTTAAAAACAATTTTATTGAGTGTAATAATTTATAGATAGAATCTACTGGATTTATACGTAGTTAGATAGGTAGTTGTGCCACTTCTTTTTGTATAAACTTGTGTACAGGCATTTGTTGGTTGGTTTGTTTGTTTGCTTATTTATTATAGATTTACTGACTGGCTTGTCAAATGAGGGAAATCAGAGATTGAATATTAAATTTTCTACTTTTTTGTCACAACTTGTCCCCCCAAAAAAATCCTAAATTTGGATAGATGTGATGGAAAAGTCAGAGTTCTGCATTTGAAACTGTGAATCTGCTCTCCTACAGAAAAATAACCATGAACGTGGTTAAAGACATATTTTACTCCCCTTACTTATTTTGAATAATAAGCTTTCTTTGCAGCTGATCTCATATAAGTTAGTGGGGATTCTTGTAGAATTAGATGCTGCTTAACGGAATGTGATCAAAATTTCATGGTTATTGAAGTGAATGAAAAGTTCATTAGTCATGGAATAGAAACTAAAATACTGGCACAGATTAGAAACTTGGTAAGACAGAAAGTTAAGACTGAAAAAGAAAAATAAAACTTAAAAAAAATGTCAAAGCAAGAAACTGGAAAAGGTTGTTAAAAGAATTTCCTGCTGGAACAGCCTAGAAGGCAGAACGGTTACATGAGAAAAATCCTCCAACTTGTGTGTGTCACAAAAAATATATCTCATTGCTTGGGCAGATACCTCAAAAACAGTGTAGATCACACAGTCAAAATATTAGGTCACTGTGGGACAGTAAGTCAACAAGCCAACAACAATTGTGAAACACGAATAATGTGCATGGAAACTACTAAGAAGTGCAATCTTATAAATCTCTGATGCATTATTATTTGGAATTGTGTGTTAAGTACTATTCACTTAGAATGCTAGAAGTATTTAATCATTGTCCAAAACACCTTTTAAGAATCTGGGATAATATCTCCATAGAGATAATATAATAGTAGAAATCACTGTTCAGGGATAACATAAAAAGCAGGAGCTATAACAGAGAATTTTTCATAATGTCTCACCTGGTGTGTATAAACAAAGGGAGGTGAAAGGCAAAGGATGCTGTTAATTAGGCATGTGAGCACACCCTTTGTTACACTGAGTCAACTTACAGTGGTTTCATACTCTGGCATGAGAATCTTGATTCAGAGGTTTGAGCAGCCTGCTCTAGTGAAATGGGTCCCTGGAGCTAGAAAATCTTTAAGGTCCCTTCCAACCACAACCATTCCATGTTTCTATTATTCTATAAATACAGACAGAGAGAGCCACTGAAGACACTCCAGGATACCTTCAACCAGCAGAGGTCACATAGGTCTACTGTGAGAACCAGGCATCCCTGGAGTGGCAGCTGGAAGCTAGGCAAGGTATCTTAGAGTATCCAAATTGACAACACATGTTCTTGGGTCCATATTATATATAACTGAGTGCAGGAAGTTCTCGTTAGCAAATGTAGCCTTCTGCTTTGAAAATCAAATAGAATTTCATCTCTAAAAAGTAATTTAAGTGAAAAAAACACCCCAACATACTGTTTACAGTTAATATTTGATTGTATCTTTACTAAGGGTATAGATTTTTATCTTCTAATACAATTAATCACTCAGACAACAGGCCAATTTGCCTTTTAAATTTAGTCAACAACTTTAAAAATAAATTACTTACTTTATGTGTTAATGAGGAGAAAAATAAACAAGACATGAACACTTTTAGATTTTTGACATGAGTGAAGTATTATGTTAATCTAGTCTTGACCTTTATTTCAAAACTCATGGAAATACTTTGAGATCACAACTTTCTAGATGATTGGGAAATGTGCATAAATTATTAGCCCAGTCATCTGGAGTCTGACATTTACTTGTTGACAAATAAAAAATAATTTTTAAAAAGCAAGCTAGGATGTCCATTTTCTTCCTAATTACTTAATTTTTCATTCTAGACACATGGAGACATATTTATGAGAGATTAAAAGCAGGAAGGAGTAGGATTTGCAAAAAATTTTTCCAGCTAAATATTGCTTTTATGTGAAATACATATTTTAAAGACTTAGCAGATATAGTTTTGGGGTTTTTTTCCCCACATAATCTTATGTTGCAAGTTGGAAATAATGAAGAATCAAGGGGCCATAACGATTCCAAAAGTGGAATTTTAATATGTAACTAATTGTATCATGGAACATGTCACACTGAAAAGGTGATTCTCAAACCCTTTCATCTAAAATGTAATCTAAAAATGCTGAAGAACAGACAGCTCTCCCCTGAGCACTCTTTTCTTCTTACATTTCTGAAGGTATAATGTTTCTTAAAAGTCAGCAAATATAACCTCTGATTTCAGGTGACAGAAGACGAAACTCCTGTCCCTGCTTTGTTACCTTACTATTATCCAAGCTTCAAACTAGTACTTTGAGTGATACACTTATTTTTGAGATAAGCATGCATTTCCTAAGCATTTACGGGGTGAGTTTATGGTTTCCCACCAGTTCAAATATTTTTTTTTTAGGAAAAATGAATATTCATGGTTTGTTACTTGGTACTAGGCTGCAGATTATCACAAAATTAGGAAAATTTTTGATACTGGATTTTTTTTCTTTATTAGATGAGACAGGACAATATTGATAGTACAAATAATGTGCTTCACATTTTAAATACTGTGTGAGTAGACCCTCTGGGAAATCTCTACTTATTTACAGTTGAAATTATCTGCAAATAAACTCACTAGGAAACTGTAATATATTAAATGGAGAGAGAACATTGGAATGGCAGCCTTAGACAATGTAGATTTTTTTAAAATTTAATCTCTCCAGTCTATAAAACAATTAGAAAAACAGTGATGTGGGACTCACTTTATACTAGCACACTACACTACCATCACTGAGCTATTTTGGGTTTACAGGAATTGTAGTTCTGGGTTATTTATTTACTTGTATTGTAAGTCTAAGATAGTTGCACCCAAGGAAAAAAAAACCCAATCCTATAAATTTTCTAATAGCTGATAACACAAATGGGACATGAGTTAATATGCACTAAAGGCAGAGTTTCCTACGTTTAAGATTGCTGAAGACTCAGTATTCAAGATCAAGCTGCTCACAGTTTTGCAAGAGTTTAATTTCCTGTCAGATAAATTGTTGGTTAATTACAAGAAAATGCACAGCCAAAAAAAAAAAAAAAACACAAACCTAAAAAAACACAGCTGGTGTGTGGGGGACAGGGTGGGAGAAGACCTCATATGTTGGGAATAAGCAGAGAATAGAAACAGAAATTGGAGGGTAACAGAGGGTAAGAGAATGTCAGGGAACAATTACAGTGTGAGAGCAACAGATACAGAGCTTAAGATTGGTATCAGTATGATGTTGTGCAGAAACTAAATGACTAAAGCAAAAAATAATAAGAAAATAGTAACATTTGACTCTGAAAACTTAGTATAACACCCTAATTTTTTAATGAAGATAACATTCCTTCATATTTGTACTTACAACAGAAAGTAGACTCCAGTGCAGGAAAAGAGATATGCGTTGAACTAAAGATGAGAAATTATTCTCAGTGGCCCTCCACTCTATGAAATAGTTCAAGAAGTGATGATGATTTTGCCAGTGTAGACAGTTACTGGCAGCAGAGCAATAGTGAATTTTGGGAACCTTGATTTCCAAAGGCAGAGAAGGTCTGCTGAACTTGCATTCATTCTACACGTGCATGGTATTTCTTTAACTTAACAAGGTGCAAGTAGTCAGAGTTATGCTCCACTCCATTCAGAATGAAGTTTTGAGGTATCAATTTAATCCATCATAATTAAATAATTAGCATAAAATGCTCAGTAGGTCCTCAGTGCAAAGTGCACCATCCCCTTCAGGTTTGCAGCTGCACTGTTCAACAGCAGCAAGACATGAATGCTACAGGCACCACCATTAAGCCATCATTATGAGTATGATTTTGGGACATGGGGCAGAGTGTAAGTCACATGAGGCAATGGTAGGGAGGCAAGAGAGGGGGAAGGACTAACGTCCTGCTTTGAGAACTAGGAGGAGGTGGAGTGGGAATGCCACAAACAGAAGAGGTATGGCAATAACGATATTGAAAATGGGATTTTGGCAAAGTTGAAGGGTGAGAAAGGGATAAATAAAGTTTTCCATAAAATAAAAATAGATTTTCTTATCATCAAAGCTTGTTTGAAGTTACATATTGATGTATAAACGTATAGGTCTTTAGCTGTTACCCAAGTTCCACCCCAACTGAAGAAAGTTTGAGGAGTTCTTAGAATCAAGAGACTTCTTCAGAAGAGAAAAATATCCAGCTAATAGTTCCTAAATATTTTATTTCCAGAAAATTGCAAGTTGTGTCAGCTCTACCATCCAGTCCATGCCTAGTTCTTATGCTCTTTCCCTCAGTGTGTTTTCTTGCTTGTTGTGGGAGGAAATTTGTTAAGGTATATGCCACTGCAGATTTTCTTAAGCTTTACAGCATTTTTGAAGCTTCCAACACCATTTTTTGATTTTGATGCTGAACTTCCTGTGTCAATTTTAATGTCTTTTTCTCTTCACACTTTGGAATTTGAGACTTCATAGCTAAGTAGGGTTAGGTAAGTCTCCTTTAAGCCAAGTGTGTTCTTTTACTTACATTAAGGGAAGGTCCTGGTGTCTTGTTGCCAAACAGACCTTACTGATCTTCCACAGGCAACAGTGAAATATCAGGTGACCTCTATCCATTTTGCACGAGGTTAGCTTAGTTGTTTTCAGAAATGCCTTCTTCTAAAAAAAAAAAAAAAA
>VZRZ01000509.1:47247-66266 GCA_013398175.1 Climacteris rufus | reverse complement strand
AAAAAAAAAAAAAGACATCTGCTTTTCTGTTTTGCATAATAATAATAATTATGTAATTACAGTTCATTAACATGCACATGCACATGGTGTTTTGTTCTGTTTTGTGTTCTGACATATATAGACCTCATCACTATTTGAAAGATAATTTAAAAATAAACTATCACTGAACAAAAATCCAGAAATGTGTGACAGGCTCTATTCAGAACAGAATACTCAAAATTTGTCTTGGCGGGGGTTTAGCTGCTGTTTAATAGACTATTAGCTCCAGTTTTCTACTGTTTTATTTGTGTCAACACGCTCTGATCTGAGCATTTTTGTGAACTGTTTTGCTCTGAATGTAACTAGGAAAATATTCAAAAAATGTCATCCAGCAGTGAGATACAAGTTGAACTTGTGTGTGCTTAGCAAAGACTTGCATATCATTAATTATCAGATGCTTTCTACCTCTGACTGAAAGCTTTCAGGTAAATCACTTTTAGTGAGAAAAAGGAAAATCTGTAGCACTTATGCAAAAGTGTGTTGATTCTGACTGTTTCCACCAGAAATTTTCAAATTATTCAGAATCATGCTATTTTTTTCTGATCCTGGTCAAATTTTTACAGACTTTTTATGTTTAAACATTTGGTCTTTGTTATACTATTTGAAATAGTCTTCTAGGCTTATCAAAATTAAGCTTTTAAAAATTGTGTTCATCCATTCTTTATCAACCCTCCCCAGTTAAAGTTGACACCATCCACTCCTTTTTGTCTGCTTTTCCCACTGCTTATATCTTATTTCTTACCTGATTTTTAAACGATCCTGGGAAATAGGTGAGTTAGAGCACGATTTAATTTTGTCAGTTCCTACTTTGAGAAGAAACAAAAAGAATAATTATTTTCTCTCAAGTTTGCTTTAACTCAAGATATACCATTATAGTGCACAAAGCAGATTATTGAAAAAAGTAGATTGACTTTTCCACAGGAAGAAGAAAACTTAAATTTCAGGCCCTAGCTTCCTAGCAATGTTCTTTAACTGTGAAAGTCTTCTGAGAAAGTGGACACAAAAGACCTAAATTAACTGACTCCTTCGTCTACTTGGGATCTTAGTATCTGTAGATGTTTTCTTATACTCTCAAAGAAGTAAGACATAACTCAGCATCTCCTAGAGGTCCACTAACTACACAATTGCAATATCTAAATTAGCTGCACTGCACTATGTGTTTGAGCTTTGGATGAGATACACCTGTAGTAGTGAACCTGTCACTTTGAGTTTTTCTTGTAATTTGCTTCCTTTATTGCCTCTTAAGATTCATAAAATAGTAGGCAAAATTATTTGTAGAATGCCATTTGGCATCTAAATAAGATACTGTCTCTAAATATGGGTCTGAAATTTGCTGTCAGACACAGCTATTTCTGTAAAGTGACAGTGTGTGAATCACAGACACAGAATCATAATTATTGAGGTTGTAAAGGAGATGAAAAAGTAACCCGGTCCACTCCCACCCCCAAATAGAGGTGATAGTGAACTCTGGCCTGCCTGTGCACTGCACCAGTTGAGACCTCTGTTTCAGAAGACTGGAAATACATTTTGTGCTAGGGAACCACCCACTATTCTGAAGAGCCAGGAGATCCTGTCTCCTTGCTTTTCAGACTTCTACACCAAAATATCAAAAGAAAGTATAGGAATTTTCTATCTTACCCAAGAACTGCTAGTGATTTTACCACAAAAAGGTTTAAAGAAAATGGAAGATTCTCAGGACCTTTGTTCCTCCTATGAAATCTGAAGAGAAAAATAAAAGGTCCAAAGATAAACAATACTTCTTTTTGAACAATTGTTTTCAGGACAATATATTCAATTCACATTGCTTGATGCCAGTCTGACAAACTCACAAGTCCCTGCGATTGGAAAGGGAACTTCTAAAAGCATCTCCCCACTGAATCCTAGTTTTAGCTTTGCATAAGCATCATGAAAAGAAAGAGAAACATCAGAAAAGCAAGGCAAGGTATGCATTCTATTTTTTGACTGTTCTGTACCAAGGAATAAATGTAAGAAAAGCTGCAGGTAGCTTTAGGGAAACCAGTTTAGCAAGGATTTTGAAACATTTTTTTTTCTGAATATGAAGGCTCAGCTACTCTGTAGTCTTTACAAAGAACTGTACAAAGGTCTGGACTTTAGCCAGCTATAGGAAATTTTTTTATAGTACATGAAATGGGAGGGGAAAAAAATAAATTGATAATCCTGCGTTACTCAGTAAGAAACATCCACACACCATTTATATATTCATACTAGAAATATGTCTCTAGTTATTAGTAAGATATTACATCAGTGTGCATTATGTGAATTTGCATTGCAATTTAAGATAGTCTAGTAATTAAGTGTTTGGAAAGTCAGCTTCTGGATTAGCTAGGGAATGTCTTATTTTAAAGTTTGGAAATACTCCATTCACCACTGTGCTCTGAAATACTCCATTATTGGTATTATCTTTCAGCATTTACATTGAGAGTGTACTTGCAATTAGACATTCACCTTTTTCTTTTCCTTACCTGAGGCACAAGATTATATCAGTACTAACTTTAATACACTGATCTATTTTAAGCAGATATGTTATCTGTCTTTGTCAAAATATTTTTGGTACATCTCTGATGCTATCCATATGCATAGAATTAATCAAATCACTTTTGTGATTTTGTGCTCAGAACCTGTTTTGACCAGTCTGACTTAGTCCACTGATATTGGTGTCCTTCTGTGTTATCTGATGATCACTACAAATTAGAGTTCCCCACCTTCCATTCTAACAAAAAGATTAAATTATTCCTTCAATTCGGATGAGAGTGGGAATGTTAGTGTAGGTCATTTTTACTTGAAGAACCAACAGCAACAAGTTGCATATTATTTTCCTTAAATGTTCTTGTGAACATGATTTTTTCTCAACTTCAGAAAGGACCAAGAAGTATAAAACTTTAAAGACACAGCATCATTCTCTGTTAAAGAAGCTGCATATATTTCTGTTTGCCTATATGAAATTTGACACGTTGAAAGAGGTACATTCATGATACTGCACTCCAATCATTTAGGACTGATATGTTCCATAATTTAGAACGGTGAATATTTCTTATTTTAACCAACACATTAAATTGTGAAAGCAGAAATCTGCTTAGGTGGAAATAGATCATTCTTCTGACATGTATTTTCAATGTTGCTATTTCCAGATTAATTATGAACAAATATGAAAGAGAACACACCTGATCCCTTGTTTCTGGTTTTCTTTTGGCAAGTTGGATACATAATTTAAATAACTTAAAATGTTTTAGAGCAGCATAGAGGAAAATATATCAAACTTTTTGAGAGTTTGTTGGCTGCTTGGCTTTTTTGAAAGCACACTTGTTGAATTTTTTTGATGGTCATAGGCAAAAGTTCCTCCCCTCTTTCTTCCTCTTGATTCCAGCTTCCTCAGGAAGCAATCATCTACTAGACAAGAATAAAAAGAAAAATCTGAAAATGTCTCCCAGGGTTAGGTGGGGGGCAAAAATATGTAGCAAAAAGCATTGCTTTTTCACTGGTATGCTGCACAGTAGTTTTCCCTGCTCATTACTGCAACCTGGAAATAAAATCACAGAAATGAAAGGCACAGACAGCTTTTCAGTATTGCTCCATCAAAACAGCCCTTCTACATAATGCTTGGAAAAGTACATCAAATGGTGTCAAAACTGAAACAGATCTGCACAAAGTACTGTAACAGAGGTCACTTTACCTGTGTGTTGCCCAACTTGGCAGATAAAAATTACAAAGGTTCTCATGGCAGTACACTCTAGGATGCTCTGTGGGGTCTGCAGCCTCAGGAGGATTTAACTCCTTCCTATGCTTCTAAACAGTATCAATATGCAAAGAATGCCTTTCCATTCACTTCAGAACATATCACTGATGAAAAAAACAACCAGTGCTTGTCCCTATCCTTACCCTTCAGTGCCAGCTAGTGCAGAAAAAATCCAAAAAAGACCTTATCAACACTCTCACGACTGGGAACAATGCAGGTCCACAAAGACTCTCCCCTGAAGGTCTTCCTTAACTACAAAATGGGATGCGGTGGGATGAGTCAGAAATGGGGGGCTAAAAAGATTTGGCTATCACACAAGCAGTAAAGGAATGTGGGATTCAACATTTCTTGGGTACTAGAGCTAATCATTGTGACTCTCACAAGCATTGTATGTAACAAAATCTAAGAACATTTAGAACTTTTGAAATATGAAGCTGTACAGGCTAATTTTAGTTGAGGTTTTTTCTGTTTGATTTTGGTTGGTTGTTTGGTTTATTTGTTTGTTCATTTTGAAGGGTAGTTGTCAGAAATTGTTTTGCAAGAGTTTGCTGCCAGATACACTATGAGGTTGTCAGGAGCCTGTCAGGATAGAAAATTTACTGATTTGAGTTTGATATCAGAAAGTCTTACAAAGTGATGAGGCATTACATTTGTAATGCCACCAGTTAGCTTTTTCTACTCAACTACATATTCTTTCTACAAGATTGTTACTGGATGAATAAGGAAAATCTTACTCTGAAAGGATCTTATTGGATTAAATTGGTTGTGTGTTTGGTTTAGTAAGTAAATCTAGAAGGCTTATCAGAATCCTTCAGAAGATATATCAGAATTCTCACCCTGTTGTTTGTCCTGATTTCATCCTTTTGAGATATAGGTTTCCAAAACACTGCAAAAATTCTCTCTCAGGAATATCAGTTTAGTGAGGAAAATGTAGGAACATGATAACCATCAAGCTGTCAGTTTGGAGGTAGAGGGCGAAAAATTATATAGGCAGACCCTATGGGACTGCAATTTGATGCATCATACTGTTCAGAAAGTAGTAAAAACTTGTCCAGTTATTTTGGGTTATAACTACTACAGGAGCTGATGGCTGTGCTGTGTTGAACATATTTATGCTGTGCATTGCATGCATGGATAAATAGAGGTATTACCAGGTCAACCTTAAGAGATAACCAGAAAAAGAAGTTTAATTGAATAGACTAACCTGTAGTGACATAAAACTTTTCTATATTATTATTATGCAGATCCAGCTTTATACAGTGTTTGCAAATGAACTAATAATAGCACTTCCATGATTTATTTTGGATAAATCCATATATATCTCAAAAACACTCTCAGCAGAGCATCGTTATTATTTTATTAAATACTACTTTTGCCTACTTGAGCTTAACAAACAAATCTAATGGTATGAAAGAATTTAATTTCAGAGCTGAATGATAATTTTTCAGGCATGGTTAATTCACATAATTCAAAGTTAATTATGTTTGCAATATTAGAGAGTGCTGTAATTTTGTTCTGTTCAGCTGCAGCTCTTATTAAATCTTACATTTTGATTAGGAAAGCCAGGCTTTAAGAATGTACAGCAAATTAAAAAAAATGGCAAGGTATGGGAAAATGTTTTTAGACACATGGGTTTGTCTGCTTTCCCATCCCCTCTTGTGTTACATCACTTTGTGAATTCAAATTTGCCTGAGATATTTGCCTTAAATATTTACTTACAGTTCATCTTATATATGATTTCTTTCTTTTTTTCAGCTTCTGGGAATGTTACAATTGATATTCCCAAGCCACTTTATATATTAATGCACAGTGGGTTCTTCATCTGTACCTCTCGTACCAAGCTGTATTTCCCCTGCTGTATTCTTCAGTGAAAAAGGCTTGACACAACAGACATTTACAAAATCAATTAGGAAGTGTCAGAAACTTACTGACACTGGATCAATTTTTTTCACTGTTACATTTGAACTGCAACATTGATTAGATATTGTTAAATTGTTTTCAAGAAATACATTTAAGCAGCTGTGGAAGCTGTAACACCCTGTACAAGCTGTATTTCTAGAAAAAGAAAGGCAGCTGAATGTGTGAAGTTGATGGGGTTTTCACAGTCTGAGACCATGTGGGAACTGTAGTTTTGGAGGCATTCACATTGGTTCAAGCTCCCTCCTGAGTTGCCTTCCTCTGTATATGTTGTTGATATTTTTAGACTGACGTGACTAGGTTAAGGTTACCAATCTGACCATGTTATCTTCATTTCAGTTTATATAGTCTTCCTTTAGTTATATGCTATAGAACAGGAGCAAAATCATAGTCCTGTCTCACAGCAATACAATGATGCTAAATACAGCAAATTGATGTTCTCCAGTCATGCAGCAACATTAGAACTGAAAATAGATAACTACTTCAAGAAGGGGTAGCAAAAGTCTTCTTGGTCTCACACTGTACTGAAGGCAATACAAATTTCTAAGTCTTTGATACAGGTACCAATCAGAGATCTTCTCTGAACTGGTTCCATTGTAAACTGCAGTTTACAGTGGCGACACTACATTAGTCACCTCCAACACAGACTTCTCTCCTCAATGTGGCTTTGAACTTCCTTTTACTGTGGTGGGTTTTTTTTGGTTTTTTTGTTTCTTTTGTTTTTTTTTTTTTTTTTTTTTTTTTTGTTTTTTTTTTTTTTTTTTTTTTTTTTTTTTGTTTGTTTTTTTGGTTTTGTTTTGTTTTGTTTTTTTTTTTTTTTTTGGTTTTTTTGGGGGGGGGTTTAGTTTTTTTTTTTTTTTGGTTGTTGTTCATTTGCTTGTTTGTTTTTCCTAAATTAAACTTTTTCCAACATAATTTTAAATTTTGATTTTCTTTTTTAAAACCCTAGAGATGCTTCTATATTTGCTCACATGAAAAACAAACTGTAGCAAACTGTGTGTTCTAAGACTTGAGCACTTGAAAGGAGGAGGCAAAGAGCTGCATATGCCAGGAACTAACAGAAAATAATCTTCACTGAGCAGTCTCAATTAATCAGAGAATCCCATTGTGCCCTCAACAAGGCAGGGTCCTATCACGAAAGCAAAATGGAACCCCATTATTCATTAGCTCAGGGTTCATTGCATACTGATGAAGTTTTAACTACATCAATAATCCTTGTGTGAGGGAAGGAGAGAAGCCTGTGTAAAATCTTGAACTTGTGGCCTTCATTCTGGTATTTTGTATCTTTTGCTGTTTTTCTAGTAAAGTATTTCCATGACATTGTAAACTTGTATTTGGTCTTGAAGTTCATTACTTGGAGTGTGTCATAGCTGCTGTCAGGCTGCAGGAAGCTGAGAAATAAACCAGGCTTTTGAAGCTACAATTTTAATAAAGTGCTAACAGCCAGTGAATATCTGTGGACAGTGAGGATATAAGTCACTTAATGACTGTTAAAATTCCAGGCTAAAAGATTTCCACAGACCTGAGAATCCCTGCTGCAAGGAGAATTGTTACTGGGATGAAAGCCATTTTCTCTCCTCGTGCCAAATTTAATCACATAGAATCTTGTTCTCTTCTGTTAAATCTTCTTTGTCATGCTTTTGACAAAGTAAATGTAATATTTGATTATATTTGGGAAGAACAGTAGCAGGAAGAACAGAAACTTCTGAGGAATGGTGAGATCATTCATGTCTAATTACAGCACAGTGTCAGGCCCTGGGCTGGCTCTGAATGGATTTACTAACGCAGTCATCATCTTGTCGTTCACAGTCAGCAGCCACGCTGCTGCAGTGTAACTAGAGTGATAATAAAGCCACATATATTTTTGCAGAGGTAAGATAGTTTTCTACAGTGTCTGACATTTCACTGCTAATGACTGGAGTAAAATGTCAATGCACTGAAATCTGATGGGATTCTGAATATTAATATCTACAAATAGGACCTATTAATTTTCTTTGACTTTATATATATATATATAAAACTGGAAATAAATATGAAGGAATCATTAGTAGAAAAGGAATTGTCTGCTTAAAGAAAATGATACTATCTTCCGACTCAATATATTTTTGTAAAGGACTTGTAGAACAGATCTCACTCTCTCACAGCTTTTCCAGAAATGTAGTGCCTGTCTTTGAGCAAAATTTCTCCTTTCCAAGCATGAAATATTTTGGAACTTTGAATGGTTTTGAATTTTGATTATTTTTGAACTGTCACTAATAAAAAATGATATTTCAAAGGCAGTCTTATGTGCACTGTAGTGAGAGGATTTTCAGACTGGTAGATTGAAGGAATCTATATTTACTTTCATCACCTTCACAGAACTGCTGCATTTGTCTAATGTACATTAGACATGGAGGGAACTAGAGCATGAATAGATAATACTTGCCACAAGTGTACTTTGTGAGAAGCTGGGAGTTAACTGAGAATGAAGAAATCTGTAATCCAGAAATTGTGTGCTGGGAATAAGTATTTTTAGTAAGAAAACCTAGTATTATAATAGTGTTTGTGTGCTTCTCAGGTGTGATCCACTGATGCGGGGAATTATTCATTGCCCCATCATCAAACTAGACACAATTTATTGCTCAGATTAATGAAGTTCATATCTACTGGGAAATCTCTAAAAAAAAGAAAGTTACCAAAGTCCTTTTTCATCCCTATAATACATGCACTTTTTTTTTTCCCCTTTAAAATAAGTAAATAAGCAAACAAACAAGAAAAACAACTTCCTGCTCCCACAGCTCATGTTTAGATATAGAAGCAAAATTATAACCTCTGGCACCAGAAAATCTTTTCAAATCTGAGAATATGAGATGTTTCTCCAGTAGAATGAAGTGGTGGTTGATAAAGTGTCTCACACTGCACGAGCCTTCTGGAGCTGTGCCTTCCAGTTTCACTGCTGGGTTTTCACTGTCGGAGCTCAAGCCACCATTTCCCTGGCAGCATTAGGATATGCAACTTGTACTGAGCTCAAGAGTCCATGTTATTACATTACTAGAAAACCCACAAATATTTGCTTCTGCTCCTGTACTCCTCACATGGCTACTCATGGATGCTCATGGAAAGCTCATGGAAAGCTCATGGAAAGCCAGTCTGTTCAGAAATCTGGTTGTTACAAGAGATTTTGGGGGTTGTATTTCTAACTTGCCCAGTGACTTAGCCAGGACCTTAAGGACAGTGCTCTCATTCACACATGTGATGATCTGCTTGGTAAGTTTGACAGCTTAAAATTTTGGATGAATTCTGCCAGCCGAAGTTTGTCTCAAAACTCTGCTTTACTTCTTACGCTCCAAACCTCCAGGAGCTCTAGTTTATCATCTAGTGACATGTAATAGTATAAACAAGTGGGAAGAGACTTCACAAAATAATTTCTGAAGCCAATTGCTTTTCACAGTACACATTGTAAGAAAAATACAGATCCAAACAAAAATAGTAAATGTCAAATGATTTCCTACTGCAGTTTTCTGGCCACTACTGAGTGCTCTTTGAGATTTAGTCATAATGTGTTATGTAGTCCAACACGCCACAGCACACTGAACTCAAGGACTGGAGCAACTTTGTGGGTCATTGAATCCAGTTTTCTGCAAATGAAAACAAATGACATCCCAGTTTTAAATCACTCAAATACTATCATGAAATCTACTAAGAGGATGTTCTAGAACATGACTGTTCTCACAATTCAAAATGTCCTAAACTGAGGACCACTTTAAACATTTATTTTTGTATCTAATGTGTCCCTTAGGTTAAGTGTTTTTTTCCTCACTTAGTATTTGCATTCTGCTTAGTGTAGAAATAGACACTACACCTCCATTCAAGCTGCATTGTGCTATAGGTTCTACTATAAAGATTTTTATTAATATATTAGTCCCTTTTACTATTCTTCTGAGCATGTATTTTTCTCATTTCCAAAGATGCAGAAAAAAGTATTTTCTCATAAATTTTACCCATCCTGTTATTTCATTCAGGTATGGTCTGCTATCTTGCTGGTAGCATTTAACATTTCATAGTCTTCCTGGCCTTAAACATAAGAAGCGGGTCAAATTGCAACAGCAATAAATGTATAATGGCAAATATGCAAAACAATTCCAGATACAAAATACAATACCTTCTGAATTTTATCAACAGCTTGTCAGAATTTTCTCAGGGAAAATGAAATTTCACTTCTTTCCCCATTCAGATGAGTTTTCCTATATATTTTGCACTGTGTGATTATTCTAAAAAACCAATGCAACATGGAGATTCCCTGACATTGCTTCTTAAATTTTTAACCTGAACACAGTGAAAATATTTTAGATATGAACAGAAACTATGTGATAGTTGAGAGTGTAATTTTCAAATGTTCTGAAATAAGACAGCTAGGTTGCCTAGATTCTCACTATTGGAAAAAAAAAGAGGGAGAGAAAAAGTTATTGAAAGAAAGTTAAATTTTGCTTGTTAAACTAAGCAGCTATGAAGCTAGAAAATAATTTTCCCCATTTTTACAACTCTTTCCATTCACTTCCTAAATGAGTTATTTGCTCAGTAAGACCGGAAATACTTGTCTAAGTAGTGTAGAAGGTAAACCCGATTGATATTAATTGTGATTTTGTCCTTCACTTTCTGCTAATTTTCCATGTTTGAGCCCAAGGAGCAATCTCACATATTAGGTTCATATTATTCTCTATCCTTTTATTTTTTACTGTTATAAAAGAAGCTTCATTTGGCAATGCTTTTGCATTTCTCATACAATATATTAGGTTTTGTTCTGTGTAGCCTCCCAAAGAATATATTTTTTCTCTGTAGTGACTAGAGGCCACAACTGAAATAAAACATCTGTCATACTAGAGACATATATATATAGAGAGAAGGCAAGTCTAATAAAAAAAACCCCAGATCTAAATAGACAAAATCTAGGAAAAAAAGAACCTGATTATTTCCTATTTTACAGATGGCTCTGCAGCTCAGTTATAGAGTGAGCCAGATTTTCAAGCATTTAGCAACCTAAAATGCAGATGGTGCCTTTGTGTTTTCAAAAGCACCTGTTTGCATTAATACAGCTGTGTGTTAACTGGCTTTAAAATCAGGTTTAGAATTGGTTGTCCAGGTTATCCAGGAAATCTGCAGTAAAACTAGGAATCAAGCTCTAAATCAGGTATTTTAACAATTATCTTACATCTCTTTTTATAATATAATGCATAAAAGCATGTTAAATGACTCCTCAGCTGACCTGCACCCTATGAATGTGAGTTTTTAAAATTAAAGCTAATATTCAGACAGGCTGGAGTGCTGGAACCTTTTCTCAGATCTTCCCTCCTGCAATCCTGAACCACTTTCTCAAAGTTCTCTGCAGGCTGCACTCTTTTCCCTGCCTTGACTAATCCTTTTTAAATTTGTCTTCCTCTTAGACCCAGAAAATGGAGAGTGGAAGTACATTCGTGTGAATTCTGGAGGGATAGTTTTGTTGCAAGTAATTTTTAAAGGTCTAATTGTGCTTACTTACTAAAAGCACATAATTATTTCAAATGTACATTTAAAAATTAAACATGGCACAGTGTTTATAAATGGATTTGTTTGAAGACAGACAAAAACTGCCTTTGAAAAGGGCAGACAAAGCTTTATTTCACATTCATTTTGGTTTTGTCTGGTTCCTCTCCAAGTTTTGAACACAAATGCTTTCACGCGATCTCTTCTTTCCCATCACTGTTTAGGTACACATGAGGTTATTCTATTGTACCTGCTTTCTTTTTGACTTTTTTTTTTTTCATTTTCTGTTGTGGAAGAGATCAGGTAAGTGCTCAGAGGAGCAGGTCAACCTCTCAAGTGTCCAGTAACTCAGCTCTGACTGCTAGCATTGAAAACTGCAAATGGGATGGATACAATGAAGGTACAAGCAGTGCAATTGCTATAAATGTTTTATTGCTGGACAAATTTTTAGACAACCATTCTGAGGAATGTGTGTTAGAAGAATGAGACATAATTTTAAAGGCAGGAATAAAACGTACATCTTCACTAATTTACCTCAAATGCAGAGGAACAATTATAGAAGCAATTCTCTGGGGACCTCCCAACATTTGCTGTAGACAAAGCACCTTTCCACTGAAGCACCATATTGTGTCCTGACTCTGCATTCAGCTGTGTCAGCAGGTTATGTTTAAAATCCACTTAAAAGTGAACTTGGGATCTAGGTATGTTTTCCTCTTAATTAACCTGTATAATCTGTTTTTGTACATAATTCATCCCTTCATTTGCATTTTAATTAAGGAGTGTTCAAAATGTCAAGTTTAATTGGCTCAGGAAGACTTGGTACAACAAAGCCCTGGACTAAATGTAGCTGTGGGCAGTGCACTGAACAGCTGGCTTGCAGTTCAGAGTAGGACTTCAGTACAGGTAAGGGGTTTTGTTCACCTAGTTTTCTGTGACTAAACATATCAACACTAATTTCACAAGAAGTAAAGCTGGAGGACTTGCAGACCCCTTGTTCCTGCTTTTTAATGGCATGTAGCCCATTTCCTCTGGCCTCTATGCAGTCCAGATGCACTCCTCTTACCCTGATAGACTGAAATCCTGGTCTCCTCTTGGTTTCTCAATGTTTCCTTTCTCTGACGGTTTTCACCAATAACCTTACAGCAGCTGGAGAAAAAAACTCAGACTGGGGTCCTCAAAATATGTCATTGAAATTGTCACTTACCAGCTGGCTGAGATGATGTTTTGGAGTTCTGACAGTGGCTCTGAGCTACATCGACCCATTCAAACTTGCCACTTCTCATTCTCTCAAGAAAGCATCTGGCCCCAGCAAGACATGTTACCCTTGCCCTTCACTGGAGATACCAACAAGAAGGGTGACAGGTTCTGCCCTCCCTGGGGCACAGTAGTAAGCAGTGTGCAGAGACTGAGTGCTGCTGTGAGCTGGGAGGAAGCCATCAGGCTGACCGTGCTCCGGGTTGTGTGTCTGGGACATATCTAGTGGCCACCGAGCTGTACATGGACATTGTGAAATACATTTTACTGTGGAAGTCTTCAGAGAAGAGATCAATTCCAAGTACTTTCTGTTGTCACTTACTAAGAAGGATAAAAATTTCAATTTATATCAATCTGTGACAATATCTGGCATTCTGTTAATTTTTATATTTTTCTTCTCTGTTCACTCCCTTCTCTTCACATTTCTTTATTCCCCACGGCAGTTTTTTTTAAAAGTATATACCATCTGAAAGAATTGTTTATAGGTTTGAGGATATGTTGAAGTATTTTCATTTCCAAGTGTGGCTAGAGTAGGGGGCTTGGTAGGTAGACGTGAAGTCTTTGAAAGTAGGAATGAAAAATATGTTATAGATTTGTTTCTGCTAGAATTTTTTTCAGATGTCTGGAATGAAACATTCCGTATGTAGTTGGAAGAAAGTGTAGCACTCAGAGACAGCCCTTCTGTAGTTAAAAAATTTCATTGAAGATTTCTCAGTCTGAAAACCCAGCATGGTGCTCTTATAGTTTTGTTTTACACTGGTTTTTTTCTTCAGTGCATATCATTATGTGATGGTGCAAAATTAGCAATGAAACTAGGACACCCACATTTTTTATAAAAAATTAACATTCTGCTTTCTTAAGTATATAAAATATTTTATATTTTACTTATTTTCTTTGTTGTTGTTATTGGTTTTTGGGGGGCACATATTTAAATCACCTAATTTACCTGGTATCTTATTTCTAGAATTCCTTTCTCAGTGTGAATAAAAAGGGCTGAAATTGAGTCTCCTTATTACTCATTCCTGCCTAATACATTCTTACCAAATTCCCTAGCATGTTCACATAGTGCAGCTGAAATTTTTGATGTTTTTATGTTAATATATTAGACTTGATTAAAAGCTTAATAAATATAAGGTTTAATTAACAAATATCAGATCTAAGAAAAGGGTGTCTTATATGATTTGTGAGAGGTAGAGGTGGCAGCTTTGTGACTGCTAAGAGCTGTCTTGTTCAGATAGGACAATACTGAGATTTAATATTCCAACATGTTAAATAAACTTCTTTTTGACAAAATAATCCAAAACACAAATCTTAAGTGTGTGAAGGATAGGAAGGATGTGTCACTTGCAGAAATCATTAAAGAAGTGGGTTTATTACAAAGGCTCTGGAAGGCAGGAGGATGTCTGCAATTGCTGCTTCACCAAAATCCATTAGGATGAAAAGACCAACCCAAAACCAAACCAAAGTGTCAACAAGAAGAAAGTATTCTCTGTGAAATGTAAAAGACAGTTCCTGAAGCTGCCTGCTGTACATCCTCTGAGGAATGACAAAGAATATTTTTCACATAATATAACTTGCCCTTGTCTATTGTTCTGCTTACTTAGACTCATTAAAAGAAAAAAAAAAAGAGATGGTAAATACAAGAGCCAGAACCATTCTGCCACAAAAGATTTTGTCCAGAAAACAGACTAGACACTTTGGCTGTGTGTTGAGTGATTAGAGATAGACACAGCTCTTGCTGTCAGAAGCTGGCACTGCCAGTAGACAGATTGGAATAAAGCTGCTGTTATTATAATTTTAATACCATATTGGATGTCACTTAAATAGACAACAGTTAATTTTTTATAAACTCATGTTTTATTTGAATTAAAATAAATCTTACATTTTTGGTCATATTTAACCTTCTGTGGCTGTAGGCATTTTCTGGAACTGGTGACTGAGGATGTACCAAAGTACATAAAGAGAAAGAGGTTCTTTTTAATGAAAGAAAAGTTAGACCCTTATGTTTTGTAGAAACCTTCTTGCTGTTCCAAAGCGCTATATATCAGTAGGCTGGAAAAATTTAGACATACAGCTGAGCTAGAATTTAGTATTTATTTCAACATCAAACAGAAGCATTAATAACACTTGAACAGGATTTAAGATATACTCTTTCAGTTCCTGTATTTACAGGATGTCAGCTGAGGACTGGCAGACAGTTCTGTGCTGTACTGAGAAAATACTAAACTCTGCACTCACAATCTCATCCTTGCTAATCCATACAAACAGTTCTGAAATATATTCTATGTAACCTAGGCTCTTTGCCCTTTCACCGTCACTTAGACCATTATTCAACTGGAAATTATAAGTTATTGAGACAAACTCTGATCCTTGTTGTGTCAATCTAAATCTAGTGCTGTTCCAATGAAGTAGATAGCCAACAAAATTTTTGTGGACTTAACCTTGACCAATATCTTTAGGGTTTTGTATGTAGATAGCCAAGAAATTAAATTCTGCAATCCAAAGTAGAACTTAAATTAATAAATTTCATTTAGAGGAAAGTGGGAGCTGTATACTAAACATTTTTCTGTGTCCTAGGTTTTAGGTGGATGGTATTTTTTACTGATATAAGTCCATATGTTTTGTTAAATGGGAACAAAAGCAACACAAACTTGATTTTCCTGAAGATATTGTGATGCAGAAAGTCTTGTCATTGACTAAGAGTAAATTCATATCAAGCCAAGAAATTATTGATATTGTAAATAAAATCTTAACACTGACATGATAATGCTGATGCTGATGCTGATGATAATAATAATAATATCTAATTATTAAAGGAAAAATAAAATACAATAATTATTACACAGAGGAAAGTGTTGGAATGACGATACAGTTTAAACCAGTGTACTTGTGCTGCTGGTCATCTGTCCCTTTTTCTGCTCTAAGGTTTGCATTTCTGTACTAGAGATGAGTTGTTTATAACCCTGGGGCTGTCACTGTCATCTCCTGTCCTTTGTCTTATCCTCTCATGTCTCTACTCTTCTACGTTGCACCTTGTGTCCACATTTTCAAGGTCTCTGCTACAACACCAGGCCTGTGTCCCTCTACACAAAGCCATATCCCCTCATTGCTAAGATAGGCACATATATGTTTCATCATGTGCAGAGTAACTTCTCGTTACTACATTCTATTGAGAAACTGTATACTCTACGAAGATAAGCAAAAGTAAATAAAATTAAACATAGCCTCCTGGTCTTTAGAAAAATATAAACAACCTGTTTTTACAGACAAACAAGCTAAAAGAAAACCCCTGATCAGCCAGTACAAGATCAGACAGACCAAGCCTGACAGCCCTCAACCCTGAGACAGTGTAAAGCTGGTACAAAGGCAGTGGCTCTTATGAGGTATAGAAATAGTTCATGCAGTGGGCTACAAGTCTACAAGTTCAAGGGAAAATACAGCAGTTCTGCAGGTTTAATAAGTCCAGCAGCATTAGTAGTACCTGGCTGTTTTCTACTATTTTTTCTCATTAGACACCATCTAACAAGATACTATGCTTTTCAACCTCTTTTAGACAAACTCTTTCTCACAATCCCTGTGCTATACAATTTTATAAGCATGTGCAATTCACAGTATATAGAAAATTATGTTTTCCCTTAACAAATCACTGAAAATAATGCAATAGAATTGTTCAGTAATAGCCAGGGCAGTTTAAAGGTTTGGAAATTTTGATATTAAAATTTTCTATGCTGTGTTCACTAGTGGAGGTTCTCTTTAACACACACCTGGTAACCAGACCTTTCTTTCAGGTCTACTATAAAATTGTGTTTCTATTCTTATACAATTTTCAGCTGCCAGAGCCCATATCAAGTATCTTGATTTTAGTTACTACATTGACATCTGCTTTGCAGTGGTGTTAACGTAATAAAGCTCAGTGCAAGATCTCATGGATTGGAAAGGTACATTTATCTTCAAGGTTTTAAAGCAAGTTAATTTTATATTTTCATGCTCTCTTGCTCATATACTGGCAAGAAGCAGCCTGTGCATGTCCACATGGTCTGACAAAGGTCACTTGTTTACAACGCAGAAGAGAATGCCCTGTCAAATCCTCTGCATCTGAAGAGCTCCTCTCCACTGGCAGTGACAGACTTTTTGGACAGACGGACCTTCCTCCTCCTACAGGAGCTGTTTCAGGGTAGATCTCTGCTTCAGATCTTGCATATTTCAGCCACCACAAATCTTAAGGCACATCAGTGTCCACTGTCTGTTTCTCCTATTTTGGCATATGTGTGGAACACATGTCTCCTGTCTCCTCTCGGCAGGCAAATGGGAAGGAGTGGTGTACATTGTGAGCTGAAGCCTTGCTGCCACCCTGCTAGAGCTAGGGTGCTGGCTCCTTTGCTGATGAGTTGTCTGCTTTTCAGACTGCAAGCTTTTTGTTTTGATATCAAGAACATGTTCCTCAGTTTTGCTGATGAAAACAGTGTCCTGGGAACAGTGGCCCTTATTATCTGACGGTTCTTTTAACTAATTCTGCTTTCCTTATCATACTTACACATTTCCATTCAGACTTCCTTCATGCCAATCTTAATATTTCTTATGAATCTCTGCTGTGTAAGTAAAACAAAACTCAAGTTTTCCTGGTTAAACCCTTTTTTCCCTAAAACTATCTTAGATTTATGGAATCAGTTGCAACTCTTTTTACTGCTGGGTAGCAGCTTGTCAATGGTCATCACAAGTAAACCAAAAGACAACACAAAGGAAATATATACCATAGTCAGTACAGGCAAGTCACACATAATTGAATATAATCGCAAATCCACATAAATTAATTTCCTACAAAAACATAACCTTGCCTGCAGGAAAAAAAGCTAATCCAAATATTGTGTGATGGTTGTTCGGTAACATTCCTATTGTTGCTTTCTTCTTCTTTTCTTAGGGATTGCATCCATTTGTTTGGTCTTGACTTAAATTGGATTGTGAAAGGTCTCAGGGCAAGGACATGTCATTCCATACATTTGAGCAATGTCTGACACAGTGTCACCTCATTTTTGACAGGTTTCCCAGGAAGTGCTGTAATAGCAATAATAACAAATAACATCAATAATAACAATTTATCTAATAAAATTGCAACATATATGCCTAATACATATTTGTTGTTTTAAACCCTTGAATTTTGATCAATATGTGTTTCTTTACCTTTAAAAAGCTTAAAATTTTAAGCAATTTTGGCAACAATAGTGAATATTTTTCCTAACGTTGTTAGCTCTGATACTGTCCCTTTATTTTACTCACAATGTTCTTGCCATACTTAACCATTCTGAAAAATCTGTTTATAGATGGCTACACTTTTATTTTCTGTAGTAATTTGCTTTTTCTATTGATTGCTCAGGCCAGAAAACTTGTAGTAAAATTGTTTCAGCTTGCTAAGCAAAAGAACTTCTCTCCAATAATCTTCTGTTCAGTTTTTCATGGTTTGGTTCATTCCTATGTATGACACTGTTCAGATTCCCAGCTGGGGAAATATACATTTCAAGTTTATCCATGTTAGACACTCTTGTGTGACTCTTTAGCAATGGGACTTAAATGTAACTGTGCCCAAAGTGTTTTATGTGAAAACAGTGTTAGAGTCCAGACCATATGAAAACACAGTTTAGAAGCTATTGCACTGAGAAAACAGCTTGAAAGATTTCATAAAAATCCAGAGCATGAAAGACGAAAAATAACAGGTCTACTTTCACTCCATTGAGAATAAAACACAACTATTGAATGCTTTCACACAGCTAATATTTCTTTAGTTTTTTACAGATATGTAATCAGCAAATACTGGAATGGCTTCTTTAGGAAAAGCTAAATACATATTACCGCAATGTGTAACTGTACTCATGCAGGAGACAATTGACTTCCATAAATCCTTCAAATGTTTTGTTTTATCTGTTTCTAAAGGACTTTTCTATTAACCTTTAGGTTGTTAGATTGCTGTTCAATTGAAAGCTTTTTCATTCTCTATTAATGAAACTCAGTAGGGTGGAAGAGAGAAACTTCTGCTGAGCAAAAGTGATCTAAGACTGCTGTGCACTTGTAAAACACTGGAGATCCTGAGATAGCCTAAATCATTTGAACTTGTCAGGGAGCAAACAAGGGTGGCTATCACCAAAGTGCAGGGGTAAACAGCGAAGTAAATAATTAAATAAGTAAAGCTATTTGAAACACCTACTTGTTGTAGACTAGTGTAATAAAGGTTCAGCAAACGGTAAGTTTAAATCAAAAACATAACAACAGAAGTGCTGAAATCCCTTCCAGGTGTTCTCTGCTGTTCAGTCAGCACACAACAGCTGGAAAACACTCTGAACAAAACACCTCCCAAACCCCCATCAGCTTTACCCCCCAGCTGTTTTCTTACTCTGAATTGGACTCACCATTTACAGATATTACTTAGAAACACACATATTCTCCCACTGTTTTCCACCTGTCTCTCTCTCTTACTGTACTACCTCAAAGAAGTTAGTCTAAAAATCTCTCATGTGCTTTGACCTGCCTAGTATGTTTTTCTGTCTCCAAGTAACACTTTGGACCA
>VZRZ01000509.1:0-47193 GCA_013398175.1 Climacteris rufus | reverse complement strand
TTTTTTTTTTTTTTTTCCCCCCGAAATGACAGGGAGGATCTGTTATCTTCTCCTATTTCCTGAAATTCCAGCCTTCTGGTAGGGATAACAGATGCTTTCATGGTTTTTACCACTCAGATTTGCTTCCGACAGCTTCAAGTCCACACAAGCTTGATGAAATATATATAGCCTGTAAATCCCACTCAGATTAATAGGAAAATGTAAGACAGAAGTTGCACATATTTTTTATAATAGAAATACTTTCAAATTCAGGAAATAGTACATTAAAAATTAATTAATCCATAGTTCTCCTTATCTAGTGGAAATTTGATCACTGTTATCTGAGATAGAGTTAATTTCCTTCACAGTGGCTAGTACAGAGCTATGTGATCATGACATCATGTGGCTGTGCAGTCTTATCAGAGATATAATGATGAGATGTTCACACGTTGATGGAGATGAGAAAAATGGCCAAAGTGGCGCAGTTTTAATTGCCTTTTATATAGTCATAAACAGGAAACAGAAATGAGATAAAGTGCACCAATAGAGAAGTAATAAACAGAGCCATACATTGGAGGAAACAGAGATCTTGGGTCAGAACTCAAGATCCCAGAATACACTTCTTCATCTTCCTCTGAGGGTTGGAGGTAGCTCACAGACCCATGGGAATCACTTTCAGGCCCCAGAAGCCTGTCATGTGATCCCGCAACATCATGCTCAGTATATAAAGTAAGGGGAAGAAGTAGGAATGGGGGACACATTTGGAGTGATGACATTTGTCTTCCCAAGTCACCGTTATGTGTGATGGGGCCCTGCTCTCCTGGAGATGGCTGAACACCTGCCTGCCCATGGGAAGCAGAGAATTAATTCCTTGTTTTGCTTTGCTTGTGTGTGTAGATGTTGCTTTCCCTATTAAACTGTCTTTGTCTCAACCCACAGGTTCTCTACCTTTTACCCTTCCCATTCCCTCCCCAGTCCCACTGGTCATGGAGTGAGTGAGAGGCTGTGAGAGGCTGCATAAAGCTTGCCTGCAGGCTGGGGTTAAACTACAACATTTTTCCATGTAAATAGGTATGGGATAAGCATTGCAGGAGAACTTCAAATCATTTATATTTTTCTCTGAACTGAAGTGACCCAGATATTATGGAAATATTTGAGGTATTTGCTTAAGTCTGGTACCTTTGGTCTTCTGGGATTGAAACAGATAGTCCTAAAATTCTTCATGCTATCTAATCTCTTTTTAGGATCCGCTCTAAACATGATGATATAAGCCCCAAATTTGCATAAAACTTGTATACAGACTTAATATATTTTAAGAAGTCTGTTAGATCTTGGGATATTCAAGTACTAGACTGTTAAAACTTCTATATCTTTTGTGAGAGCCCTGAATTAACCTCTGACCATTTTTTGAAGTAAAAGTCAACAGTTTGCTTTTCTGCACACTCCTCAAATATACCTCAGGTTCTGTTTCATTCTGTCCAGTCCTGTAAATAGTGAAAGATATGCTTCGGCAGAGCCTTTGGCCCAAAGGTTCTTCTCACATTCATCTACTTCAGTTTTAGGCTTCTAGAACAAATAGGATTTCTCCAGTTCCTCTGAGGAATGGACTATATTACAATCTATCCTAGGCATATTTTCCTTATGTTAAATTTATCTCTTTCCTCCATTTAGTTTTTTGCTACAGCAAACACAATTCTCTTATGACCCCATAGAGAAGTGACTGCAGAGTTTTTTCCTGGTGAAAATCCATATCATGTGAGCTGGGACTGTGAGTTCAACTGCACTGGGAAACACTATGTTGCAGCAACTTTATATTTTGTTTTGCTTTTTTACTTGTTTTGGTTCTTGCTTTAAGATATATTTTTCTTTCTCTTTTGTTTGTGAACGATGCATTTCACCACCAATTGTGACAAGCAAATATTCAGCAACTTTACAGGAAGGATAAAGAGGAAAAAAAAAAAGCAGCAAACAGCTACCTTCCTGCTGCTGTCAGTTATGAGTTATCGATTTCCAAGAAAATAATTAAATGATGACAGAAATATGTGCAAACAGAAAAGGAACTGCTCCCCCCTTCCTCACCCACAAATTGTATTCCATAGCATTTCTCCAGCACACAATCTCAGCACTTACTGCCTGAAAGAAAATCACATGCTTCTCCAATGAAAATCAAGGTTTTTAGTATAGCACAGTCAAATTAAAATGTCTGGACAATTACATTTTTTCATAGCTAAGCATGAACCATTTAATAGACAGACTTCTTTGTACTCAATACCCTGGGGCACTCTGATCCTCTGCTGAAGTCCCTGGTCTCATCTGCTGTAATTGCATGTGTCACAGCCTTCTTTTAGCTTATTATGTATATTACTTGGGTTGCTACAAGGAATTTGTGCTGTAAGAGTTGAGACTAAATCTCTTCCTCCAGTTTTACGTTTTAGTTCATGTCAGTGCTGCCAGAGTAGCAGAAAGTGGAAGTGGCAACTGGACCTCTTTTCTTAACAGTGCATCTGGACATATGCAGAGACCCCTGTAAAATTAGGTTCTGTTTATGCTAGGTAAAATTTGAATTTTTTTATTCAGAAATTTCAATCTTTCATGTTCCCAGACAGGTTTCAAATCTTTAGCCACAGATTAAAAAATGCAATGCTGAAAGTGACTAGGATTCAGCATCTGCAAATGTCTTTTCAGCTTAAGTAGTCATCTTCATTTGTATTTATTTCTTGTCTCATACAATGTCTCATACTATACCAGAATCTTGTATATTCATAATAAACACCTATAAAAACGTATTTCTCCCATGCCTGAGTGCATTCATTCACGCTGACAGAAAGAATTTACTGATAAAGCAAAGAGAAGTGGAATGATTACTTTTAACAGAAGAAACAGAACAGTTTCTTTGTGTGGCTTATGCTCTGTCTTATGTTACACTTCAAGCATCCTGAGGGAGACAGCTCCTGACATCAAAAGGTTCTGGTGATCTCTATTTAGTCAAACCTCAAATCTCACAGAATTCAGGTACTTTAAAACTGTTTAAGTTACCCAGCTCTCTAAGTGAGCAATGTTTAAAAATCATAGAAAAGTACTGTCCACACCACAGGCTTCATAAATAAACCTTGAAGTGGGAGAAGAACTCCAAAAACGTGTCCTGTTCTCAAAAAGTATTTTTTTTCTTAACAGGGTGGAAAGAATTTACTTTTTTAAAAGCTAATTCAGTCGTGTAATGTCTAATGCTCACATACATTGAAAATAAGATTTTTAAAGCTCAAGAGAAAAACTCCACATTAAGCTGTTTGGTGGGCAAAATCTCTTACCAAAAATTGTCCCCAACTACGTAAAGCTGTGCTTTTGCAAGGGTCCATCTGCTGTCCTTAAAAGGCAGAGCATCTGGGTTCCCAACTTTTGCTACTTACCACCCCCAAGGTAGATATTCCTCCATTTAGGTCCCCTGAGTCCAATCTGGTAGTTTGTTTGCACATGCTTAATATATACAGATAGCTACAAACTTCACATAAGGCACATCAGTCTTGGCCATATTTAATTAGAAATTATGCTAGCAGGACAGAAGAAGGGGGTGCTGCTGCTCTTCCATTTTAATTGGATTTTAATTAGGCCAATTATCTAACTTCAAAAAAGCAAAGCACTGGAGCAGCTCATGATTATCTTTATTATTATTACTAGGGCTGCATTTTGTTATTTTTCTGTAGTGGTTTTTTTCTTTTCTGTTAGTAATATTGAACTGTTAAGGCAAGTCTGTTTTCCATTTAATAAACATTTCAGTCTGTCTTTTGTTAAACTTGATTAGTCTTGTTTATACTGAACACTGTAAGTGACAAATACATAAAGTTCTTCCAGGTTCTTCCTCCAGTAGTTTGGGTTCTAATATTTTTGAGGATACCCACAAGCAGGTTATACTAGCCTAGATACAGGTGGCAACAGAAGATTTGGAAAGACTTTTCCTTTCCACCAGAGCATAAGTCAAAATGGGCACAGCCTGACACATGAATAATAGACTTGTATCCTTTTACATGTTTTCAAGTCCAGATTATGATTGTTATATTGACAATGGCAAGCAAAGTATTGAGAGTTGGTCTGATCTGCAGAGGGTCCAGGTGATTGTGAACAACCAACTAAGCTGTGCTATAAATTCTGTGCTACTATTAATGAAATTGTGCTGATTACACTTATAAAAATCCTGTGCTGCTCTGATCATAATACTCCATGCTCTGCTAATAAGCAAAATTCTATTTAAAAAAATAAAGCATTAATGGTAGCTACAACTTAATGCTATAATCATTCTGCTCAGGGTCCCCTAGAGAGCCTGTCTGTCCCCATTGTGTCAAGTGATTCACTTGTCTTCTGTATAGGTATAAGAAATAACTTTAGATTCTGAAATACTTTAAGCATGCGATATATATTTTTGAAAATGTTACTGTTGTTTCCAAACTCTATTTGTGAATAGAGGAGGTACATTGGTGGTTATTGTGTGTGTGGTACTCTGAAAAACAATATTAAAAAAAGGAAGAAAGAAAAAAAAACAACAGCAACAACAAAACCTTTGATTTAACATGTTTAAATTGACGCTTTTCTTCATCATTTAAAAAATAACCTTTTCTTTCTGGCTGCCTTCTGAGCAGATTCCAGAATCTGTCTCCCTCTTGCTATTTTTGTGACAAAAGACTTTCTGAACTGTATAATTCTTGAGTTCCATGTCAATCAGCTCTTGTATTTCAGTACTAAACATAAATGTTAATGAGCTAATTGCACTGTTCAAAAGATCTATTGAAAATAAATGTTCACTAGCAGGTGTGCTACTTTCTGTGCTTTATAAATAGGCTTTAGAACTTAATCTAGACAACTCTAGTTGCTATTTGCAGATATAAATCTACCTGTTGATTAATACGTATTACTTATTAGTTCTTTCATTGCAAGTATGTATTGCCAGTTAAAATACTAATTAAGACATTAGCACTTAAACATTCTTTACATAAATCACTTGCTAAAATTTCCAACTATATTAATTATCATTTTAGATCATATTCAAAATATGCTCTGACACAAATTCCTCCTTAATCTTATAGAATTTGTGGAATGTGAGGTAAATGTTATTGCTGTATCTGTTTTATTTCATGTTTGGATAGATTTCCTTCTGGTAGTCTTGCAGTTTACGTCAAGGTAAGACAAGCTCAGTATGCCAAACATCCAGCATGCAGGTGTAGCTTTCCAAGTAAAAGCAGAACAAGTGCCTGCACAAGTACTTCTTAAAGATGCAGTTATTGTTTGGTAAAAATAGGAGTTTTGCTTATCATCCATCTTACACAAACATTACACAGATTTAGCTTGTAGTCTTTCACTGAGCTTGTTCTTGAAGGGAAACAAAAGTCAATATGCTTTTCTTGGATAAGTCAAAGTAACTGCCCGAAGAAGAATAATACTCAACACAAAGCTGCTTTACTGCATATCACAGGTAAGCTCTTTGTTTTTGTGGATTCTATGCAGAAACTGAGGTTTGTTGTAAAAAAATTAAGTCAGGTCTCAGTTATGTTCAGGATTTATGAAAATGTGCATTGTAAGTGAGCACACCTGTCTTGAAAAGCTCTTGTGAAATGCCGTTCACTTTTTGTAAGCTAATAATCAGCACACAGTGGATGTGGAGGGCAGTGGAAGCAGAAAGGGAAATCACACACAGGCAACGGGGAAGACATCATGAATGTTTTTGGGTTTTCAGCACTGGAGGAAAGGAACAGTATCTGCCTCTAATTCTCTTTTCTTTAAGCTTGTGCTCTGACAAGGTTTCTGGGTTACTGGGAGATTTTCCTAAAGCCTCTGTTCTCCTGAAACATTATCATCCATGTTACTTTGATTCTATCACTGCCATTCTGCCAGTCACCTGTGATGTGCAGCATTGCAAAACCTGCCTGCTGGAAAATCTTCTTAAATGTGAAACAATGGCCTACACAGTTAATAACTTCAGCCTGCTGAATGGGAATGCAAAAGACTCTTTCCAGTTCACCCATTAATCCCAGCTCTTCCAAGTCAAGCTTTGGTGTACTTGACAGTTGCAAAAGCAGAATAGCTTCTTTTTTATTTTAACAGATCTTTGTTCCAGACTTTGGTGCTCTATGAGGAAACTTAGTGATGCAACAGTGATAAACTATCTCTGCAAGATGATCATGCATATGATCAATCAGACTCAGCATGCTTATATCATGCTGTACACATGGTTCATTAACATGCTACTCTCAATGCTGAGTGAAGGAGTTACCAGATCCTCTGCTGCTATGTATCATTATCATTCCCTTTTAATTTACTAGTAATGCCTAATTACACTTTCATAGAAGAAATATTTTTACATCACACTGTTCTAGACTTGGTAATACTTTATCTTTGCTGGTATTTAATTTAAGTCCTCACTTTTTCCACCCTCATATCCCTTCTTCCTCTGCCTGCTCCCCCCCACATAACAACACCACACCAATAAAAAAAAAAACAAACAAAAAATCCAAATAAACAATAAAAAAACAAAACAAAGCAAAACCACACATACAAAAAAAACAAACCCAACCACATGAAAAAACCCCAAACCGTCTAACCTAAAAGCATGAACTGTATTGTTAAAGCACAGTAGTGATAGAAATCTTGAGGGATGGATGTGTCTGCAGGTGCTGTACACACTCTCAACAGGGTGTAGATAACCCTGTCTGTACATAATTGACAGATACACTTTTTACACCGTTGACAGTGAACTGCACTGTAGCTCTAGCTGAAAAACATGCAGCCTTAGAGGGGCTCTGCAGGTGTTAGTGGCCCACTACAGTTCAGTGGTTGGACAGGAGCAAACTTGTCTCTTTTTTGTAATCACTTTTGCTTCTTCTAGTCCATTTCTGCCAGACCTTAAATAACTAGTTACAGTATGCTAGCAGTGAGGTTGTGCCAAGCTGTTTATATGCTACCGATGCTAGGGTGCCCTTTCTCCTCCACAATCTGCTTCCACAGACTTCATGCAAACATGGGTCAGAGTGGCTGCTTTCTTGTTCACTTCTTACGTGCCTGCACCACTCCCTCTATCAAAGAGCAAAAGTTCCCTAATTTGTCACTTCCCACATTTGTATCTTCAAACATAACACTAGCTACCAATGAAAAAACTGAGACCATATTCACCTCTGTGGACTCACAGGGGAAGCACCACACTACTGAGATGTAGTTGCTGTTATATCACCATCTCATTTCCACATTTAGGCCTTTTTTTCCAACATGTAATTTGAAGTCTTTTACCTTGTAACCAACAATCACAGAGCTCAGATCAGGACTACTTATGACACAGAACTATTTTTATTTACCTCTCTCACATGGCCAAAATGACAAAACACATAACTTTTTACACAAATGTGCTAGCCTAAAAGCAAGCTAGGAGAACTCTTTCAGTTGAAGAACAAAAGCAGCTTCAGGTTGTGCTGCTATTTTTCATCAATATAGTTGTCATGCTACTTGGATGCCATGGTACTGATACACCAGTTTACTTACCATTGAAATATTACTATACTTAGCAATTTTATTCTTATAAATATTTGGCATTTTTTCTCATCTGTGAAGCAGACATCAATGAAATGCTCCCAGCAGAAGAAAAACCATTCTATAGAACATAAAAACAGACTCATAAAAGAGCTGTGTCACTTATGTTCCTCTGAGATCCTTGGTGCATTTTTGTTTATTATTTTGGCAGTATGTTTATTATTGTTATTAATTTTAAGAACTTTATTATTACTATGACTTGTAGTATGAATATTGTTACTGCTATTCTTGATAATGACCCTTTCGTTTTTCATCCTTGCTTAGGCTTAGCAAACTTCATCCTAGGAACATTTATTGATGTGTTGTGATGTGAAAGCAAACAAAAAAAGAACCTACTGATTAAGCAAAACATTTACAGTGATCAGTAACTCCTCTAGGTTCTTCAGTCTAGTGTTAATGTTGCATTAAATTTGTGCTTGCTTGAAGCACAAATGAGTTTTTTTCAAAATGAGTTTTTTCTGAATCTAAATCTTGTTGGATATGTTTTGCACTTAAATTTTAGAAGCCCGTGGACCCTCAAGCTGTGGGTCTCTGATTTGTGTCTTCTACTCGGACAGATTTAAAAATTTGTCCTGGTGTTTCACTGTTTTCAGGAGATAAACTTACCCAATGAAAACTCTGTTGCCCTTTTTTAAAGAATATCTAAAACAGCGGTACATTGCACCCAGCTGTCAGTAACATGGACTTAGTGCTCTGTATTGCTCTGGAGGTTTTTCCCCTGACTTTTGAAGACTATAAATTTTAGCTATTACAAGTATGAGCAGATTTAATAGAAGGAGTCAAAGCAGATACAAACTGCAGGTGTAAAACAATTATGCTAGCAGCCACTCCACAGAGCAAATCTCAGATGGGTTGTAAAAGATCACTAGACTTTATGCAAGGTACAGTATGCTGTATTGGTAATTATGTGCAATGTACTTGCGTGTACAGCAAAAATACCCTAGAATTTTTTCCATTCTTTAGTAAGAATTGGAGTCTGAAAGTGTCTCAAACCACAATGAAGATGACCTAACACATACTCAAACTTGGCGTAAGTGACCGTAGAAAATCTAATGGCATGGGGGTTTTTAGAAGAATAATACACTTATAATTGATTGAAGTTGTTTTTCCAATGTATCTGGGACACACTTTTTTTCCTGCTCTATGTTTAATATTCTGATTATTTTCATCCCTGTTAAATTAATTCCTCAGCTGTTACATTTACTGCTTCTCTGTCACATCAAACACCAACAAGTTAAAGTTGGCATCTGTTGTTATATTCTGTAGGCATCCATTCTCTAAGAGTCCTTTTGCATGTTTTCTTTATTCTTTTTGTCAACACAAAGGCTTGATCTTATGCTTAGACAAAATTTTTTAGTCAGCCAGTCCATAAGATATCTATGCTTTGAAGCATACAGATGTTTTCACTTGACATTAATGCCACCCCAATTCTCCAGTGTTCTCTGTTGGACCTGTGGCAGACATGGCAGAAGTTGAACAAGAGCTGTGAAATGCAGTCGCTGACCATGGTGGACTTGCTGGCTCAAGTCAGACTTCATATGTGATCAAAATAAAGACACTGGACTATGAGTGGCAACACTGAGCTGCAGGAGTGTATTTGCTTTTGTGGCCTTGACAGAGCGGTAACTAACATAGGATTAGGTTGTTACATAGAAAATTCCTCACAAGATTAGCCAAAGGTCGTCTGTGAGCAGCTGGGCACCTATGTAGCCTGGGCATTAAAAGGAAAGGTAAAATGAAAGCAGTATCACATCGGGGTCTTAACTACTCTGATGGAAACTCAGAAATTTTGTGGTAAGGAAGGGAAACTGAACCCCTGTACTGAATCGTTGTACCTTATATTATTTAACCAGGCTCCTTTACAGAGGAGTGAAGACATTCATTGGAAAAATAATAGTGATTCCTCCATAGTCATAGAATAAAAATTTGAAGTATTTGTTTGTGAGAAGATGAAGACACTTGAATGTGCTTTTATCTCTTTCCTACCAAAGCTCCAAGAAGAGATCTGTACAAGTATGTAGACATATTCCCACAGTTGTCTCATTGATTTGGTCAGTCTTTACATGAGTACAGTAACTATCTGTATGGATTAAAGCACAATCCTCAGGCTCATTACAAATAAGAGGAACCCAAAAACAGACAAAAGTCTTTTGCAAAACTGAAGGAATCAAATCTATATTTTCAGCTTTTTAAGGAAAAGAGAAACCAGGCTGTCTTTTTAGGTAAGTTATTTCACATCATTTTGTTTGTAATAACAGTGAATACTCACTCTAATATATTAATAATGATATTTTCTTACATAAAGCTCATCAGTCATGAAGAACAGCAAACTGTTTTGTTATTCCTCTCTGACAGTCAATTACCATGGTCAAAGATAAGTATTCTCAGAATTTTTTCAAGCCTGCAAATGGATCAAAAGTTGGTTTTTTTTTTAATTCTTGTAGGCTTATCACCTGTCTGTCTTTGGCTTCAAGCCATTCTACTTCCTAACAGTGGAAGGTTAAGATCTTAGGTAGAGCAGCAAAAAAAAAAAGCTTGATTGAAGCTCATGAGGTTTTGGTGAAAGCTAGAAACTCAATATCTTCTGTGACGTATAGAGTGTTATAACGTTATCTAGCAAAGTAAAATTGAAACCACTGCATAAATGTCTTTGCTCCTAGCCTGTATAAGTGCCTTTCTGTAACTGAAGATGGAAAATTATTTGAGGAATTACTTGAATGTTGTGATAAATATAAAATTCTTCCAGAACTCTGAATTATCACAAAAAAATGGTTGATCTTCAACTTTGGACAAGAATGCCACTGTAATTTAAATAATATTACTAGAAATATTGAATGTATTTTTGTAAAATAATACCAAATACTTCCCACCACAAGAATTACATTTTCATTAGTAAAGTAGGCATAGCTGATATAATTCCTGTTTTGAAGTGTTGCATCATGGAGTTGTGTAGTGAGAACTCAGTAGTATGAGTCCAGATGGGAATGAAGGGAGTTCTGTTAGAAACTTAAAACTGTCTCCAACTTGCGTGACATCCATGGACCACTCACGTAGTCCTTGCACACCTTGAGTAGTCCATCTGCAAAGTGACATTGTCAAAATGTTCACTTTGGAAAGTTCAGAGATCTGTGAGTGAGAAAAGACTATTTAAAAGCAGTGTTTTTGGTTATATATTCCCATTAAACTAACTGCCATAACTCCAGGCAGACTCCACCTGAGTTCGTGTCTGTTCTAAATCAAGGAAGATATTATAATTTGGACAAATAGCACATTGTAATGTGTTTATGAAATTCTTTTACAAGGATGGCATTGGACTGTAAAAAAGAGAAGTGAGTTTGGGATTTTTCTTTTGGACATAGACTGGACAGAAGAAAATTAGAAGATTTTTCTTCTGTATGACAGTATCTCTTGTGTTGAGAATTCTGAAAAGTATAGTGATGCAATTTCTAGGCTAGGTTCTTTATCAGATTGAAGACTAGAGTATGAAATAGCTACAGTGTGAGGATTCTGTAATTTCAAAACACTATTGTGAAGGTTTGTTTGTTCTCTCCAATAGAGTTTTTTGTCACACATTCACAAAACTTCTTTTACTTTCTAGTCAGTGCTTTCTTTAGCAATTGCTTTTGCCATTAGTCTATTTTATAACAAGCATTGGTAATTTTGGGGCTTATTGAACTAGTACCTGGCACATTTCAGTGAAATCCTAAACATTTAGAAAAATAACATTCACTTGAGGCTTTGAAAGTACCCTGTTTTGCATGATATCTAACTGGCATTTTGTCTCTAGTTTGCTAAGGATAAAGTAAAGATTTCCTTTCCTCAGAGGACAAAAAGTCTAAGGCCCTCATCTAATGCCATTTTGAGACACAATCTCAATAAAATGTAAGGAAGAAGGAACTGAATTACCTACTCCAGGTCTATACTGCTCCAACTCTCTTGATTTAAACTGTTTCATTAGAATAATATGGAAGTTCCACAGTGGTAATGGTGATTAGAAATTTAGTCTAGATTGTATAAACATTTGAAAATTCATAATTACACTGGAATTCCCTGAAAAAAACTGAAGAGGACTAAATGCAATACATAACATTAAAAGTATGCTGGGTTAAGAGCATTTATGTGACATGCTGGGTACAAAATTTTTATATGATTAACAGAAGCAAAGCTGTTGGATGCAATGATTAAATATACAGAAACTAACCCAAGCCTTATTTTAAAGCTGAGAAATTGGCCTTGCTTTTATGGCCAAATGGGCTAAAAATCAAGGGTCTGATTTAACCTTCAAGAGTACAAGAGTAAGATTTGATATAAATGGCTGAAATTTGGTGGGTGTGTGTGAAAAATATTAATATATTATTGCTGCAAAAGATTTATATGCTGAGTCTTAATAAATTATAATAAATTTGTGGTCTCAAAAGTCCTTGGCAGAAAGTAATGCAAAATTTTTAGGTTGCCTAAGCTTCATTTACAAACACATGCAAAATCTCTCAGGATAATGGCTTGTAATGTTTCTAACTGTATCATATTCAAGTATGTTCTAGGCCAACTCTTATTTTTCTGAAACAAAACCACATTGATTGAACTAATAAAAGCATTTTTGTTACATTGTCACGAATGTTATTGCAATATTTTCTAATATTTCAGGACAAGTGTCTTTATCAAACAGCAAAAATAAAATATTTCACAAGAAGTCTTAAAAAGTAGGAGGTGCTGCACCCTCTCAGTGTACCTGGCAAGAATGAGGTGCTAGACAAGTCTTGCCTCCTCAAGCAAGGTCTGAAAAAATCAATATGTTAAATACCCACTGCTTTTGGCCACATGGAGATGTTAGCTGTTCTTCCACCTGACAAAGCACTTGTGGTGCTTTATAATGTTTTAAGGGATATTTAAAGGGATGTTTAACGTTAGGTAGTAACCATGAGAGAGCTCTCTCATAAGACTATTTAAATATTTTGATGTTAAAGCTAAGGTGCAGTACACTGTACTTCAGGATCACTAGCCAAGAACTAGCCAGTGGTATGAACTGCCCAGTAAGAGGTATTGACATGAACTGCAAATATATCTTCTTCCCTTGGGCATTTTTTCTTCCCAAAAGTTAAGAGCTTGGTCAGTTACAATCAAGGCAATGCAGTACTTTTCCATCTAATAAGCGTGTGAAGAGGTAACATGTTCTTTCAGAAGCCAGTGAAAGATTACTTGGTAATTGCTGCTCTTCTACAGAAGTTGGCCTTTTTACATCAATTTCTGTACTTGTTTGATTGCCTGCACAATCTGCTTGTGAGAAGATCCTTTTCTGTATGCCATGTCCTGCTCCATCTTAGCAGAAAGAGGATACTTTTAACCAAACTTGATTGCAGGTAAAAGTCTTATTTGCAAAAATATCTTTGTAGCTTTGAGAAAGCAAAAACTGTGCCTAACGTCTAGGGAAGTCCTGTGAGCATCCTGCATTACGCTTTCTCTCTGTAGTCTGAAGCGGGGAGAGGACGGGGGCAGGGAGGATAGGGATGGGACAGGGAGTTTTTACAGAGCCTCTGTATGCCCAGATTTTTATTTAATGGATATTTAATGGAAAAAAGAGCACTTCAGAAAGACAGCAATAGATGGACTGGAGTCAGCCACATCAATCTGTAGCATAGGCCAGGTTTTTAACGAGATCCAGAAGCTAGGAAGTGCTTTCAAATCCAGATATTTAATCTAGAGATTAAAATGTAACAAGACTGTTGAGCTATATAACTATTCACGTTTGGATGCATGCATCTCTGAGCTTCCCACGTGTTCTTCTTATTCAGCTGGGTTGGGGGGCTGTTGTACCTGAACATGAGTGTTATTGAGAAGCAGGAGGCATTAGCCTGGGCACAACCTGATGTTTCCCCAGCTACGTGGTTTCCCAAGTCATAATGTTTAATCAGGCAGCTTTTCTTTTGTCCATTGGGCACCTGTTCAAAGAGAAGTCACCCCATATTCTTAGTGAGGGGAGATGCTCAGCCTGAAACTAATTGCCTTGGTTATACACTGGGAAAAAGTAGTCTTATCTAAAGGAGAAAATGTGGAAATTCTGCTGTGGCAAGTGTAAGACAAGAGACTTACTTGTTTTAATAGAGGCTGGAAAGAAGGGGGAATAATTCTAATTTTAGAACAAGCAAGTAGCAAGGACATGAAATTTAGCCTCGTGTATAATATGAAATTAGAAGCAGGTCAATTTATTGACTAAAGTAATCTTGTAACTTCATTTCTTTTTCTTGACAGCTTGAAGCCTGCTAATTTCTTGAGTCCCAAAACCTGCAGTATTCTTGCCATATTATCAGATATTCATTGGTCTAAAAATGCAATAATATTGTGTTTGAAGGATGCTACAAGCAGTGGTTAGAATTTTATACAGTCATTAATGTTTAAATATGCTTTGGAATAATCTTATTTATTGTAGAAAGCTGTATATTATATTTTCATAAACCTTTCTATTCTAGCTGCTTCATCATCGTGTACTAAATATTGTTATTTCGCTGTCATAATATTTTTGCTTCACTTAAGAAGTGAGGAAAAGATAGCTCATTCACACTTCTGTGTACGAAGTATCATCATAAAGGGCAGGGTTATCTTGAATATATGATGTTACTGTCAGACTTCAAATATAGTACATTTCATGTTATTGGTTCTATCATCAGCCTTGGAAAGGTATTTTTTATTCTCATTACATGACTTTACATACTAATAATTTCTCATAAGGCTTTTTGAACTTCTTTTCAATGTGGATTATATTTTAACTACATTTAACTAGTTAACATGAAAACTTCTTGTAACTCTTGTAGTTCTTCATATTCTGTAATGGAACAAATCTTTCTTTTTAAACTTCAAATTCAGGTACACATAACTTTTGTTAACTATATCTACTATCTACCTATTAGTGATAGATCTACTCTTTTCTGCAAGAAAGATCCAAAAGTACTATCTGTGGAAATCTAGCAGAGGAATTACACCAAGAGAAAAATTAAAATGGAAACTTTTGAATAGGTGCCCGGGAGGAAGAGTAGGATTTTTAGTAACATCACTAAATTTCAGTACAGTGTGTTTTAACTCTTTGGCAATTTTCAGATACTCAAAGATTGGCATGAATACATGAAACAAGCTGAGGAATTGCCCCACATCTAAGAAAAACTCACAGAAGCTCGAACATAGCAGAGACATGCAAATGCCTGGGCAGGCTCCTGTCTTGCCTTGGATCGGATTACCTGCCAGCACAATGCCAGACAGAGAGCCTGCAGAGCCACTCGGGTATGTCTGCCCTGTCACCCTAGAGTACCTGTATCACACAGCTTTTTAAGTTACAGAGCTATCCCAGCTCATAATAATTGAGCTCTGCCTGCACCTGAATTGTGGTGATACAAGAAGACCCGACTCCAAGGTGATCCAATAAGGGGCTTGAACCGTGAGGAAGAAGAAGGAAACACACAAACAATTTTTCTCTCTGAGCCAAAGCATGGAATTGCACATAGGGCTGGAAGGTAAAATGGATCTAAGTGGGATGCAAGCTAAATCATTTGAGCTTTGGATGGGAATTGATCTTTTTGTAAGTCAGGAAAGCACAAATAAATCCTTAACAAGAAAGAACCTGGACCTGATGTCCGAGTTAACAGGGAGCTAAACAGAGCAGGTTAGCTCAACGCAACAATGTGGATGCTGTGAATGTTGGGGTATATTGGGATCACAGAAACTAGCAATATTGTAACCTGGCTATCCTTCAAATACAACACAAAGCCACAATATAGTCTTTGTGTAGATTGTGTGATTTAAAGCCATGTGTGGTTTAAAGTCACAAGTTGAAACTAACACAAAATATAATTTCATAGCTAGTTTGAAGTTTAAATATATATGTAAAAAGTAAATAATTTTTTCTTCCCCTCAACACCATGTAACTGTGTTTTATAGTAAACTGAGGAGGCAGCTAAGGCTATAATCAAGTTTGTCTTCATCATGAACACAATTTAGTGTTTTCTACCCGACTCTTGGAAATTTTCATTAGAAGTTTATAGAAAACCACAGTGTTTTACCACATTTTGCAGACATTTTATTTGGGGACTTTCAGCACATACACGTGTTGGTCAGAATCTTAACATTTGGAAAGGGTATTTAATTAACAATAACTGGCTTTTTCAAGCCTTTCTAATATTTAGCTTGGGTGTTAAAGCTAGTCAGTGTCAAGCAAAAGAGCTACTTCATGAAACTACTTCCATTTCAGAAAAGTACAGGCCTCATGCTAACATTAATCTTCCTATCCCCTGAACTACCCTTTGTTAAGTAACCCAACCTAGTAAAAGGAAAAGAAGCATCATCAGGATGCTCCCCACTGATAGACTGAAGAAAGCAGAAGCTGCCTTCTGAGAATACAAAGGAAAAATTGGGTCAAGGACACAGGGGAGGGAGCAGGCAGTCACGCTTTTGTCCATGCTGAAGATACAAGTTCCAGATTTTCTATATGTGATATGCTTTCATGCCTAGTGGAAACTTATTTACAACTTGCTAATGCTTTGCAGTTATAGAATATGTAGAAAATCATGCAAATACTGGCATTATTGCAATAAAAAAATACACATAATCACTTGGGAAAATAACATGGTCTTGGATCTTTTTGGTTGTAAGAATGTAATTTAGTGTATTTTTTGAGGGAGGTTGATACTTTAGGAGAAATCAAATGCAACACAGAGTAATTGCAGTGTGCTGTTTCATACAGAAGAGCTTCAAGGACTTCATTCAAATGGGAGTAAGTCAGTTTAACTTGTATTTTCAAAGTTTCTGGACTGTAAAGTGAGTATTAAACTTATTTCACTGAATGTGTGCTACCAGTTTCTTTTTATGATTTCTTTCATATGACCAATGACATCTGAAACTATATGTAGCTGTGTTAGAAAATCAGTGTGAGTTTTGTAACAAACCCAGTGGTTCCAGACTACAGAGAGGTGATAGGAGATATATCCTGTCAAAAGAAGACACCATTATTTAACATGGCTGTACATATTGAAGGTGTTCATCACTATTGTGATGGTTTGATTACCAGCTTTATTGTATTCAGCAAACACAAAACTTGCATAAAAATGACACTACCAAATTATGTGCAGTTTTTAGGTAGAACTCATTGATTATGAGGATATAAAATATTACACTGGTTGTGTGGAATCATGTGGGGCAAAAAGAGTGTTGAGTGATTCACAGAAGCAAAAGGAATCTGCTTTTGACCTGGATTCTGCAATATCATGAAAAGTCAGTATTAACAAAATTGACATTAATGACTATGTGGCTGTCACAGCCTGGCTGTCTATTTTCCCTGCTGCTTTTTCCCATCTTCTGTGCAACCGTACCCCCAGGGCATGTTCTATAACCCACATTCCATTTCATCACAGCCCTCCTTGGAGCCCTCCTTGGAGGAGGAGAAAGTCTGAAACCAGGAAATATATTTATGCAAATACATGCACATTTGACTTCTTCTAATTCAATCCTTTGTTGAGTAATATATTGTTTTGCACTGCCAAACACACTTTTGTTTTAAGACAAATGTGTCTCAGGCATTGCATTACATACTTGACTCCCCTGTTTAGTGACCCACATCATAATTTCATAAAAATCAGATAACGTACTGAGGTTCTGATTAATGCTTTTTGGTAGGCCTTTATTACAGTTCTTGATGTGACACAAAGTTTTTCCCTTCTATATTTCTTGCACAAAATTTCTGTTGTTCAGTTGGCTATGAAACATTTGGACTAGCTGATTATTTTCCATTCTCTTTCCTTCCATTTTTCCAGCTCTTTGGTTTCTTTATGACAAAGAAAATGGAGATCTCATTTTACGTGATTTTTTTTTTGTGAGGGAAGACAGATTGCCATAATTCCCATTGACACAGCTTCTTTCTTTTCTATTTGTGATGCATTCTCCACTGTCACAATTGAATTAGTTTCATTGATTTATCTTGTTTACCATGTCTTCTGTAACTGGTTGACTATAATTCTGTCCACCCTTGTACCAATTGCACTAATTGTTTTTACTGTTACAGAAAATACTGTGAGAACAGAATTAATTAATTAATCCATGATGCCATTACAGCTACAACATTGTATCAGTCTTCTGAAATATTAATAGACTTTTATGAAACAAGGAGGGCTGGAGCCAGTAAAAATCTCCAACACACTAAAATTTAAATAATCATGGCCATATGGAATTCTGCCGCCTTATTCTTGTAGCAAGGCCATAGTCACGGCTTCCCTCGGTTTTTAACGTTTGCAACGAACTTTTTAATTAGTAGTAACAGAGGGATCCTCTAGTTCATTTTTTAGTTAGAAGCACAACTTCTGGCTAGTACTAAGTTGAAAATAATTGACTTATATCTGAAAGAAGTACATTGAACACATAATTGCACAAATATGATCTAGTGAAATAATCTCATTAAAGGATTGCAAAATTTACATTATACAGTTGTATACAAATTGTACAAAAACTAAAATTTAAAGAGTTTTTTTCATGTTAGGAAATTCATTGCAATGTTTTTATTCCAAACTTGCTCTGCTGACAGTATTTTTCAATATAAAAATTGTTCTGCAGGCTTTCAAAGCTCAATTTTTCAAGAGACATGGTTTTGAAAGAAGGGCATACTTGTGTTTTTACACTTGATAAAGCAAGTCTGTAGCTAGTAAAGTTTTTATCATCATTCAAATTGGTTTTCTCATGAGTTATTTTTTAATAGACCGTTTTTGCAAATATTGTCCCCCAGGCTTACAATGGATCATTTAAATGCTCTTCAGGTTTGTGCAGTCTGGGCAACCAAAGACTTCAACATATTCTATACTTTAATTAAAATATGTTTCTCCCAGACTTCAGGGATCTGAACTCATCTTTAGTAAAAGTTGCCTTGTTCTCTTCTCACAGCTTCCCCAACACATGGAGTCCACACTCAAACATGACAACTACAGCAATGCTAACTGCCCTTGGAGCTTAGGCTTAGATAGACCTCTTCCTGAGCAACTCGTGGGTCTTAATGCCTGAGAGCCAGCAAGGCTCTCAACACTAGGGAGAGTAGTTGACAACAGCATTGGCAGTCGGATGCCCTTTCTTGGTTACTTAAGTTCTGAAATTTAGAAGAGCAGAGGCATGGATTTTTCCTAGAGGTCAGGTTGCAGGATCCAGGTATGAAAATTCATTTTGTGCCTGTCAGGTACAAAAGGTGAAGATTTGCTGGTGAAATTAAGAGGGTTTTAAAATTATGAGGTTGTGATAAGGTGTAATTGGATAATAGTCTGTTCTGGTTTTTGTCATGATGCTTGATTTAGGCAATTACTTTTTTATTAGATTGTTTTACTGAAATAATTATGACTTTCATGTGCTGTGTCATAAGATATTTGTGCTGTCAAGATTTGCTCTCTGAAGGAGCATTTAAATGGCAAATCTGATTTTAAATACGTCTAGGAAAATAATTTAAACTCTAGTTCTAAACATGAAAACAGTTAATTAAAGTTGTGTGTAAGTCTTAGCTTACAGAGAGTATGGGCATAACTGGCAGAGCAATTAATTGAACTTAAGGACTGCTTCCAAAGCACTTCTTTTTTCTAAGGTAAATTTAGAAATACCCAGGGGGTGTAGCATAATCACTGTGGCAATGGGGTAGCCTTTTATGTGATAAGGAAGGGACTTCAGCATGCAAATCTTCATGATTAACACTGAAATAAAGTTAGTGGCCTAGCCAGCTAAAGAACTGGATGTCACTAATATACAACACTTAACATCTCTTTAGACCTTTGTTCTTTTCCTATGAACACTCTTACTGACTGCTGGGAAGCTGAAAGAGCCCTTCAATCACTTGCTTTGTAGCTGTTTGTAGATGGAATTAAAAACATGTTTATATTTTTTTTTCTTTTTGGTGAGAGTTTGGCTCATAGAAATTCAGAAAACTGAAAAAACCCCTGTAGATCGGAATGACCACTCCAGACCTTGGAGACTGGATATATGAAATAGCCACCTCAGAGTTTAGTGAAATTTCAGAAGTCGAATATATCAAACATTCTGTCTAAAGCTCATTGCAGTGATCAACTCTTGTATTCACTCACTTTTCACTCACTTTTTCAGGCAAATTCAGATTTAAGGTTAATTGATATGATTTTTCTAGCTCTGTGCACAAAACTCAATTTAGGTTTAATTACACCACTCACCTGAGGCTTGTTAGGGATGTATATAAATGCTTGTAGAGGGGAAGAAAAACAAAACTGTCTTAACAACCTCTTAGTGGTCTTGGGCTTTTAAAGTTGTTTAATGTTTTCTATATTTACTGAAATTATGCCAAGACTGAATTTGTTTACTCTCATTTTTGACAAGATCCTTCTTCTAACTAACGAAGTTTCAAAAATAACTTTTCTTTTTTTAATTTTTTTTCCTTGACCACACACCCCATTTATTTTTAATCTATTGCTCTCCTGAATTGAAAATTTATTAAAGTACTGGTCTGAGGTGCTTGGAATACAGATTGTCTGCATTATTTGCAAACCAAATATAATAGGTGTTCTTCTTCCCATGACCCTGTCAACAACATTTGCAGACTTTATTTTTTGTCTCCAGAAAATACACACATACAGATCGATCTTTCTTGGTTTTTTTTTCTTTTTGTTCTGTCTTTGCATTCTCTTTCAAATTTATTAACCAAGAGAATAATTAGCAACATATCATCCTCAGTGCTTGTTGGTGCATTTAAATGCTTGCAAACTGGTGATAATTTGTACTTCCTCTGCTCTCAGCAAAACAGATACTATTTCAAGGGCCCTCAGTCCTCTCAAATTCAGGCCACTCAATCCGAATTTTTTGTTTTCATATTTTCTTGCTTTGGAATTGAGCACAATTATTCTGATTTTTGAAATTTACAATTTAATACAAAAATATTCTATGTTATAATTATATTTTGTAACATAAAGAAAACTTTACAAATAAGTTAGTTTTTATCTTCAAATTTCCTCCATCTAGGTTGTTCTGTAGCAACTCTGTTTTTACAAGTATTAGAGACCTGAAATTCTTGGACTTTTAAAATGACCCTAGACAATCTTCTGTCATGACACAGGTCTGAAAACTATCTCCATGGTCACTGAATCCAATAATGTATGGTCAAATGTAGCTTTCATAAGCTTATAAAACCATTTAGGAATTTCTTACCTCTCCAATGTTACTGGAAGCATGGCTATAGGGCTTCATTCTTCTGATTATTAGAAACCTTTTTATGTGAATACACTTAAATATATATATCGACAGCTTGTTCCTGTTAACATTGCTTTTTAGCAGTTCTTGGGTTTCTGCCTTTTACTACCTTAAGGTGAATAACCTTATCCTGTCAGTTTGTATTTTTCTGTGCTAAAATGAGCTACTCTTGCAGGCTCCTTACTGTAGTTCCTTTTATGTCACTCAACTTTCTCTTTTATTGCACTCAATTGCAGACAAAAGATTTTTTTTCAAGAACACTTAACCAAAATTTTACACAGTGTTCTATCCAAAATATCCAGTTTTTCTGTTGTCTATCGACATAACTGTGTCATCAGTGGCATGTGGATTTCTGAACAATAACTAGCAGATCATTTTCTTTCACCATCATTTCCAACTGATAGATTTCCCATTTAACTAAACTGCTTCCTATATTTCTAGTCCTCACTGTTATCTTGCTCTTCTTGTCTGTTATTCTGACTCTACTGAGTTCTGACATTACCTCTTAGCAGTGTGTCAACAGCAATTTTTCTGTGCCGACCTCGTTTATGAAAGCACCATATAAAATGGTCTGAAAGTCAGTTTAAGAGTGATATCACCATTGATATTACTCCAGCCTAACTCCAGCATCTGTTTAACTCCCTCCCAAACACCTATATAGCAAGGTGTTCTAATCATTGGTTTACAGCTTGGCTTTATTTTTGTTTTGTTTTTAGGGGTTTTTTTTCTGCCTAGATATGTTCTGAGCTCTCTATATACCTGTTATTTTCCTCTTCCCTTTCTTTATCAACGAAGATTAATGGACACTCCTGGCTGCTGTGCAACACTGCAGCTGTTCCATTTCCTCTGCCTCCTTTGAGCACACCACAGTCCATGCTCCACATCCCAGCATGGGTACATGACCCGCAGTTCCAGGGGGCTAGTACAGACTAACCTGTTATCTTCAGGGCTGTATGAACCCATGCTGCATCCAATGCTTTAATGTAGCCCTTGTTCACAAAAGACCTTTGCTGGTATAAATAGATGGGTTACGTGTAGCTTTAGAAAGTGAGAACAAATTCTGTGTAAAAGCTTGTACTTGTAAGCAGCTACCCAACTCTGGAATAAACTTGTAGATGCAGCAGCTGAGTATTCAAGCTCTTGGATTTTTATTAATGGGGACAACTTGTGTTTAATTTTACTGCCATCTCTGAGTCTGATCTATGTACAACACACTGCAAAACAAATCTCAATTAATCTACTCTCTAGATTTAAGCCAGTGTTGAAAAGTCTAGGAAGCTAAAATATGCACATATTTGGAGTAAAACACCCTAAGTCTGTGAAAGACTAAAAAAGATCTAATCAGATCAGAGAAAGTTGTTTTTTGAAGGGTTTGGAAATTGAATCTTAGTCAGAGAAAATTAAGTTAAAGGATCAATGGAAATGAATTATTTTTGACAAAAAACATGGATTTATGTCAGTTCTCATGCTATTTACAGGAATGTTTCTTTTTTTTTAGGCTTTTTTTTTTAATATCCATTTGTTTTAACATTTTATATTCTGATGGGTAGAATTAAGGCAGTACATCACTGCAAACAGTGTGCCTCTGCCTTACAGTGAACACACAACCTCTCATTTGCACAGTTGAAGAGCAGGAAAAAAATCCTAAATACTTTATCAGGCCTGTTTTCTGAAGTCATTAGTGACAGTCAGTGGAAAGTGGAAAAAGAAGAGACAAAGGAGGTTAAGCACTTCACATGCAGTGTAGTTCCGCTGCAAAAGTATACGGGATAGAAACTCAGTAATTTGTGGAGGCAACCAGGTGGGTATGTGTGGTTGGGAGGGGTATGGTGGACTTTTTCTGTGAAACTAAAGAGAGCAACAAAGAGGTTTTTATTTAGCTTCTCCTAAATCCCTCCTACATTTTGTAAAAGAAAGAAAATACAACTTTATGTTATATTGGTTGTTTCTAGTTAAATAATTGTCCTCTCACCTGAGGGCACATGACCAAACTGCTCAGTGTAATACCTCTCCTTCTAGAGATAGGAAGCAGGAGATTTGGTTCTTTAAGAGCCACAAGATAGGCCCTTAAGATGGAATTAAGCAATTTTACAGGAGGAGTTTATACCATGAATAAACAAACCTAGACTCAAATTCTCATCTGTATTCGGAGACTACCATCCCTGAACTGATGAAAAACCCAACATCTCTATCCATTCCATAGAGGTTAGAGTCAAAAATTGCTCCTATAATGTAATAGATGTTTTACAAATTTTTGACAAATTTGGAAATAAAGGTTTTTGCTTTAGCTCTGTTTAAAAATACTGCGAATGAAACAATGAAAGTATATGAACTTCATTTAATATTCAACACCTCTGATTTCTTGATGACTTAATTTTTAAGATGATCAAGTGCATTTTTCCCTGTAACTTCATTGTGATTCTCTTTGATAATTATATAACATATTTTGTCTTTATGGTCTGTATTTTATAGCTTTACATGTGATTTTTTGGAAGTACTTTAATCACTTCAGTTATTCACTGAATCTAGTCATTATTATTACTTGGCATTTGGTGAGGCCACGTCTCAAATCTTGTGTTTGGTTTTGGGCCCCTCACTAGAGGAAAGACATCGAGGTGCTGGAGCATGTCCAGAGAAGGGCAGCAGAACTGGTGAAGGGTCAGGAGCACAGGTTGTGCTGGGGTTGTTCAGCCTGGAGTAAAGGAGATTCAGGGGGGACCTTGTCACTCTCCACAACTACTGGAAAGGGAGTTGTAGACAAGTGGGGGTTGGTCTCTTCTCCCAGGTAACAAGTGACAGGACAAGAAGAAATGGCATCAAGTTGTGCCAGGAGATGTTTAGATTGTATACTAGGAACAATGTCTTCATGGGAAGAGTTGTCAAGCCCTGAAACAGGCTGCCAAGAGAAGCAGTGTAGTCACCATCCCTGGGGATATTTAAGACATGTGGATGTGACACTTAGGGATATGGTTTAGTGGTGGACTTGGTGGGGCTGGGCTAATGGTTGGACTCAAAGAACTTAAAAGTTTTTTTCTAATCTATATGATTATATGATTCTCTAATTTCCTTTCCAGGATGAGATATCCAGAGATAATTTGGATTACTAGCTAACCGCATTGTAGAGATAGCACTGTGCAATACTCACAGTATCATCTTTTATCTGTGCTGTGGATAGAATACAATTTTCTTTATAAGACAAAGTGTTTATTCCCTGAAAATCCTGTATGAAGATATTGGCAAAAAAAGCAATCCCTAGAATGTGAATAAAATGTATCCAGTGTTCTGAGACGCTGTAGTTTATATTCTTTAGAAGTATTTGTTTATTCATGGGAACACAAATGATAGAGACTGAAAATATATGTAAAATCATACACTACTGAATATTTGTGCAAGCACTGAAATGCCACCTGTTTGTAAAATTTAAAGGTTTTCTGTCCACATGTCACTTTCCACATTTTCAAAGGTTTCTTTTCACACTGTAACATCAGATCCGGAGCATTATCTGAAGGGCATGAGCTTTCTTAAAAGTTTGATTTGTCACCTAAGCAGGTCACCAAGCAGAAAGCAAAGCTCAAGCTTTGCAGAAGCACCTTGGATATTTGCTACCCAATGAGATTTAAGGGTCCAGCTCCACAAGACACATCTTTAAGTTCCCTGGCAAAATATATCAACCCTCACTTTAGCTTCTCCAACTGTATATTCTGATGTCTCAGCAGAAGAGACATTTTGTGAAGGGAATGTTTAAAGATTTTTGGTTTCCATTAGGCACCACTCCCATACTTTTCTATTAGAACACTGCTTAGACTGTCACTGATAAAAGTCTCTCTACATGGAAAAACACATCTTTAATATGTGCAATTTATATTTTAAACCAAAATTTGTGTAAAATAAATTTCTAGCACCAGGCCAAGTTCTTCTGGGTGCCATTATTAGCAGGACTTTGCTCATGTCTGTCTAAAGAGAAGGAAAAGTTTTGTGTCAAGGTTGATTATCAGATTACACTGCTGTGATAATGGCAGCAGTATGAAGTTGATGACCATAAGTAAAGCTTCATTGCATGAACCCTAATGATTTTTAATTGCTGCTCTGTTACCAAGGAGAAACAATTTTGATTTTTTCCTAGAGCAAAGCTTTCACAAGTCTCCCTGGACTCACTGGGATGTTGGTGTGACTAAGTCTTTTCAAGAGCTCTCAGCCTACCGTAGAATGTTCCCCCTGGAGTGTCTTGATCAAAAATCCTCTTCGGTTCACTAGCATTTCCTTGAAATCTGATGTTTAATTCAGACTAGCAGGTAAGAAAAAGACTAGATTCATATTAGCCAAAGAACTAGGAGATGGGATAGGTCCCCCAAAAATTCCACCACCAAGATAGTGAGAGGAACAAGCTCTCAGTCTAAGACAATGGAAAATGAAAGTAATGATGCTTTTTAAGTCTTTAGAAAGCTGTGTTAAAGTAGCTTGTGATAATCTAGGCTGGAAAGATGCAATATTTACAAAGTTAAACAGCTTTCAGAATTCACAAAAAATACTGGCCTGACAAGCAAAGAAGTGTTGTTTTTAGTAATTGAGTTAAAGACAGAAATAGGTTAGAATTTCAATTATAATCATCCTTGAGTTTTCCTTCCTCCCAAAAAAACCAGAAAATGCTCTCCCTTTTTTTTTTTTACAATCTTTTCCTGCTTGCCTCCACTCTTTCCGTTCCTGTAAGCCACCTATATTGCTGTACACAATAGACACCTGCCTGCTCTGTTCAGATAACCACTCGTCTTAAATGATAGCTGAGTTTTCAGCACTTAATTGTGGGATCACAGTGTGCAGAATTTAGAGATTTGTCTACTTTCCTGATATACTAGACACAAGAGCATTTACCAAACACTTTCAAAATTGTTAAATCCCCTTACCCTCTTTGACTGAAACCTGTACTTGTCACACCAGCTGCAGTAACCTTTTCATCTTTCTACTGCCTACATCCTTTGGCACAGTTTAATAAAGAAGGAGTAGTGTTTAAAAAAAAAAAAAAGGAAAGAAAAAATAAATAAAAATTATTCCCTCTGCTGTGGAGAAAAAGTTCTTGGAATTCAGAATGAGTAGGCATGGGCAATTGATGTATTAAACAGAATTTTGAGTCAGTCAGCAAAACACATCTTCTATGCCCTAGAAAGAACTACAAAAACACTGTGTGTTCTTAACCCCTGGGCATTTAAATATAATCTTCAGAGGGAAAAAAATGCTTTTTCGTACGGGAATAATTTTCTCACCTGTTCGTCTCTAAAAATCAGATTTTTGTACTTTGCCAATCAGTCTAAAATGCAGTGATTTTTAATGCTTTATACAGGGAATGATAAAAAGAATGGAGCACATCTTCACTCTTTACTGTGTATAGAGTCAGGGAACCTCTCTGAGTACTGAGGCACTGTAGAAACCTTGGCTCCTTAGCTGCACTGTATTTGCAGTGCTCCAGAAACAAAAGAATAAACAGCCACCTGAAAAAAATGAGCAAATAAATAGTATTAAATAAATATTCTATTTTCACAGAACACCAGCTTATCTCATATTTTGGTCTTTGGATAGATTTTCTGTACCTTCTTATAAAAGACAGTGTGATTTCCCATGTTTTCCTGCTTTTCTTCTTTAACTGAAAGGCTAAATGAAACTCTTACAGAAAGGATTCATGATTTGGAGCAGCCATTGAATTTTTGAAGGCAGAGAGGCCATTCAGCATTTCAATTGGCATTCTTTAACTTTAGGGCTGGGTGGCTGTGCAGGGCATTGTTGGAAAATATATTGATTTGCTAACATATTTGCTGGAATGGGTTTTATTTTTCCTGCTTGCCTGAAACACTTTATCACTGCTTTGGTATTTGTCTCTGCTATCAAACACTTCCCTCCCCACCACTGACACGTAAGGAAATGGTATTTCACATGTGCAAGACAGGGATACCTGAATGTACACTTGATCAAATGAATGAGAGTGCTTGAGAGTGGGATTTTTACTCCCCTGTATTGCTGCTTCTTACACCTTGTGTTCATGCTTTCTCTGTATACTGCTTAATGTTATGCAGCAATGACAAGCATTTTAGCCCTTTGCTTTTGAATCTAATAGGGTTTACTGGGGTCTAATATAACAAATTAACAAATTTCAGGCTGGAGTTCCACCTTTGTTTAGGTAATTCAGTTCATATGACAGAAAAGAATATTGGAAAGGAAGATCCTTCTGCAGGCAGTAGTTTTTCACATAAAGTGAAGGAAAACAACAAAAATCAGATTATGAGCAATCTCATTCATTAGCAATCCATATTACACTAATTTGCTAAAGTGACAGTCACAAACCAAGAGCTTTGCTTTAGTGGTTTTGATTTTTTTTTTTTTTTTTAATAAGCAAGATTTTAAAATGTTTAGGGTATTTTTCTTGGAAGCAGTAATAACTCTGAATTCATTATGAGCTTGGAAATCTTACTATTAATGTAAACAGACTCTAACTGGACATGTGTTTTGAACTTTAACTTCTTCCAGAGTGATGCATATCAAGTACAGATAGTGTTCCTAGGTAACAATCATATCTTCAGGTTAGTGTTTTGAAACTCTGTGATTTTGCTCCACTTAAAGTCATCAGAAAATAGAGGGCTAAGGGGGACAAATGTAGTTTGTGATTTATTTGCATAAACTAATGACATTTTAAAGACTGGGAACACAAAAAAGAAAAATCTTGGAGAAAAGCACACAGGTTTTTTTGTCCACCATTCCATCATTATAACACCTGTGTTCATGATGTCAGCACCTGGACTAGTATTTCCTTGACGTAGAAATATACCTACAGCAACTAAGTGTAAAGGAATTTAATAGCCTGGTGGACTAAACATGAGCTGAAACTCTTCCATAGCCTGAGTACAGAATAAATATTCTTTGGACTTTAGCATTCAGTCTTCATGATATATTTTCCTGCAGGATCAAGGGAGCTTGCATTGATGACTGTAATATAGTTGTTTCTGACACCCTATCCCTGCAGAAAACATATAATCACTGAGGAAAAATCACATTTCTGTGTCATAAATAATTAAAGCCTTTTTCATCTTGTTTTGTATTTGCCCTGAAGTTTCTTACTGATGATGTATTGTTTGTAATGGCAATTATAGAGTCTAAAAATCTCTGTATTTCTAAAGACTGTTTTTAACATTTTTCCCAATAAACACAGATAACATGTTGCCTTCATGCCACAGAGGTGTTGTGAAAATGAATTAACAGCTCTGAAGTGATAATAAAACTGGAACAGTGTAGAACAGTGCCTTATGGTCATTAAGTGCACATATTGATACACTGAATAAAACAGAGGGGCATGGAATTGAAAGAAAACTTATCAAGAACAATATAACAAAAGAGAGCATGTAATATAGCGTTTTGAATACCACCTGAAATGAGAACAAAATATAATTTAAATTAAATAATTTCTTTAAAAACTTAGTTATTACCATTGCAATATATTAATATAATTTAAAATTTCATTTTTCTAGGGAATAAACTTTTATAGAAAGAGAAAAGAAATGGTTTTGTGTAATACATAATGTGGTATGGTGTAATATGGTAATAACATATGTGTATGTGGTAATAACATATGTTATAACATATACATATTAATAACATATGTAATATGGTAATAACATGTGTATGGTGTAATATGGTAATAATATGTGTAATATGGTAATAACATACTAACTTATAGTGGGGCTGTCCATGCGGAACAAGTCAACTCTATTGTTTCTCCTCTTTTAACTTTTCTGGTAAATCAATATTCTCAAAATAGCTAAAATTATACATAAACTCAAGACTGAGATGTATTGAACAATTAATTGGGAATGAAAAGCCAAGTGTACCTCACCCAAATCAGCATCTGAATATCTTCATCCTTGAGGTTCAAAGATCTTTCAAACTAGCAAAGAATTTCTAAGGATTCTTTGGAATCAGTTCAGTTTATGCCTAAAACTGTGACTCAGCAGAGGAGGCAAGGTTTGTGTTATGATGTTAGTCTTTTCAAAATAATACTTTACCAGAAAACTTTCTGATAATTAATAAGTAAATATAAAATGCTTAGTGTCTTTTAATATAATCCTTCTTTCTCTAAATAAATGTGCTTCTTTTGTAGAAGTAAGCAAATAGTTTGAGCCCTGCTGGTGGCATGAAGTTCATAGCAACAAATTTTATCTTTTGATACAAGAAGTATTGATACTGCAGCTGAAGCTGTAAGCAATTGTAAAGAAACATATAAATAAACAATAAAGAATATTTCACACTGACTTCTCCAAAAGGTTTACAAAACATGGAAAACTTTTTTGAATAATCAAGGTTGAATAATTAAAATTGAAAATATTTTTATTTAATTCCGACTTCCTGAAAAGGAAATGGGCAAATATCATCTAATCCACTCTTCCTCTTCTACCATATCGAAAAACATCGTTTATTCAGGTTTTTTCTTTTTCTTTTTTCTTTTTTCTTTTTCTTTTTCTTTTTCTTTTTCTTTTTCTTTTTCTTTTTCTTTTTCTTTTTCTTTTTCTTTTTCTTTTTCTTTTTCTTTTTCTTTTTCTTTTTCTTTTTCTTTTTCTTTTTCTTTTTCTTTTTTTCCTTTTTCCTTTTTCGTTTTCCTTTTCCTTTTTCCTTTTTCCTTTTCCTTTTCCATTTTCCTTTTCCTTTTCCTTTTCTTTTTCCTTTTTTAGGGCACTTACTAATAATATTTTGGTTTAAATTAAAGCCCTAAAATTTACCTTTTCAGTCCCTGGGCCACACTTCTTCCCATGGCTCATTTACCCTGCAGTGCTATTTCCATTCTTGCTGCTGTACTCCAGGCTAAGACTGTCAGTTGTGCTTTACTTTCACTGACAGAGAGAGAAATCCCATGGTTGCCACTGTCAAGAACATTTCTCTGCCTTCATTCCACAGGGACATCAACAAGATATCTGTTCCCTCTCTATGCATTCCTCTGTCATAGGGGTGAGCACCTAAGCTTGGGCTGCCTTTACTTCTTCCTTCCGTTGACAGCCACTGCTTGACATGTTATCATCATGCATGCAGAATCCTGCTCTTCTCATGTGAAAAGGTCTAGCAGAACAATAAAAACCTTCAGTCAGTCCTTCCACCTCACAGGCACCAGCATGAAATAAATAACGGAGCAATAACCAAGCATTGTCTCAGAATCAATTTCTAATATGGTTTCTAGTCCTTGGTAAGAAGCAAATATAAAGATTAGAAAGGTAACCTAAAAGAAACAGTAATACATAATGGTTTTACTTATATATGGTGAAAATGCACTATATTTCCACAATAAAGATAATATTGTTTTAGTTTACATACAGTTCCTATAAAACATTGTACAAAACTGCTTCAAAATTGAAAAATAATCTGGCAAGGTCAAATTCATCACATGCAAAATTGTTCCATGCCTTCAGTTTACATTCAAGGTATTATTTCATTTTCAGTATGGAATAGGACCCATCATTGAACATACCTTTCGAATTCTAGTATCAACTAATTCTCCCTCATCTTCCATCCCTGCACTTTTGCCCTTTTCTTCCCCTTCTGACTAGTAGTGTCCCACCAGTTCATCTTTGCTGCCAAACTGATCTCCCCAGTCTCCCCTTATTTCCCCAGACATTTAATAGTTTTGGATAGAGTCAGATCTACTTTTTGAGAGATTCCATAAAAAAAAAAGATAAAGCAAAACTTGGTTCAAAATCAAGGACTTCACACTGACAACACTTTGCTATCAGCCTCCTCCTGTTCATTTGTTACCATGAAGGAGCTTTTAGCTGAAGTACCTCAGGTGACTTCAGCTGTGCAGGAGACACAAAAAGAGACAGTCTGTTTCTTGTCTAGATGAGTACTAAACCACTTAAAAAGTCATTTAAAGGGTCAAAACAAATTATTCTCTGCATGAAATGCTGCTAAAGAAGTGGGCTGGAATGTTCTACTCCATCTACACATTGTGAGTGGTTTGAAGGAGTGCCCCACATAGAAAACATTGCAATAATCTCCATTCAGGGTAATAAAGGTGTAGAGAAAATGAGGTTTGTCTTCTTGCCAAATATCTACTTGACAGCCACCGTTGCAGAGCCCAGTATGACCAGGCAATGGAGTGCTGCCCCCTGAGTACCTCACAACAGAGTCTGAAAAAACAGCAGGCGTTGTATCAGCACTCAAATCAACAAAGCTGTAAAAATAATTAAATTCTGTTTCCTTTTGGCTACTTGCATCATGAGCCTGTATGTAGAATCTAATCCTATAACTGTTTTCATGTTAGTATCTTTCCATAAATCATGCATTAATTTATATTTGGACTCTTATTTCACCTGAATCTGGTTAGTTATCTTTTTTGTGCTTTTCAAGAGCTTCCCAGGAAGCCTAGCTTATTCTTTCTTTTCATGCTCTACTTTATCTTGCAGTTTTTTGCTTACTATCTATTTCTATTTGTTTCCCTAGATCATTCCTTTTTTTTTACTTACTCCTTTTATTTCATATTTTTGTAAATTAATTTATTCCATCTCCCATTCCCAGTCCATGCATTTCTTCCCCTTTACTATTCACTCAGTCCACCAGGACTACTGCCTTCTAATAGTTCAGTCCATAGTATTAATTTTCTTTTCCCATTTTAGTTCATTAATAATGGATAAGGCACTCCCTTGCAATTTCAAAACTTACCCATTTTAGTTTACTCCCAAGTAGTTGAGACTGAGCAAGAAAAGAAGTTAATTGCATTCCACTGGAATCAGAATACAAATAACTGAGCAAAACTTGAAACTGGAAAAGTAGCAAAATGGAAGGAAATTAAATGAGGTGAGAGATGGACTAAAAAGTAGTAGTGGGTAAAGCTGAGCACACAAGTATGAAAGGGTTACACAAATACCTGGAAAAGTGACTCAACTAGAATGAAGCCCAGAAATCAAGTCCAATGATCTAGAAAGGGAAAGGAGTAAATACAGCCCAAATTCAAGCTGAGAGAAGAAAAATATATCCACAGGAGAGAGACTAAACCTGGTGAGATGAGGAACAAAAAAAAAATAAAAGTTTTTAATATCTTCAATTCCCACTGTGAACAGTGTTTCTGTTTACTACCTTGTGAGTGATAACTCTGCAGCTTGGTAGAGGGAAAATGCTTTATTACAAATATACTCAGTGTGCAATTAGAACTGTAGCACAGTTAATGGCAACGTAAGCATCAACCTATCTGAGGAGTAGTTGTATTCCTAGAACAGGCATGTGAGAATGCCTGATATTTCAGCTTAGTGATGACAAGAGTCTTGAAAATCTGATTATTCTTTGATCTTGTTCTTATCTCCTATATTATGAAATCTGGTTTTTCTTCAAACTGCAGATAATTTGGCTGTCATAAAGTGGCAGCACAGTTTTGATTACATTGTTGCAATAAAAATGTACCCGAATTGGTTTCAATGGAATTCTGACACCTGTTTGTTAAATATCGTTAAATATCTGCATTGAGCCAAAAGCCTGAGAAATATTTCAATTGAAGCTGACTCACAAATCTGAAAAAAAAGTAAAACTAGCTGCTACTGTTGTAATATTTTCTCCAGTAGTTATATGGGTTATGTTGGTACTCTGTGTATCTGTTTTAAATACAACGTGATGTGAAATACAAGAAAAGTGAAAGACTGACCCAGAAGTACCCTTAGTGTGTTCTATTTACAAAGAAGCCACTGAAACATCCAGGTTACTAACACTGAAATAGCTGCGGTGTTGTACCCAGCCATCAGTCCAGGAGCCAGCAACGTGTTCTTGTGACAAAGGTGGCTGGAGGTAACCTGGGCTGCATTAGGAGGAATGTTGCCCATAGGCCAAGGAAGCTGATCCTTCCCCTCTGCTCAGTACTGGTATGGCAACACCTGGAGTACCGAGTTCATTTCAAGGCTTCCCGGTACAAGACACGGGTGTACTGTAGAAAGCGCAGTAAAGTGCCTTGGAGGTGACAAAGGGACTGGAGAATCTCACATATGAGGAGTGGCTGAGAGGTGGAGGAGAGACGCTTAGTGAAATGTTATCAAAACATATAATACCAGAAGGGGAGAGTGCAAAGATGACAGAGTCAGGCTCTTTTCTGTGGTTCTTGGTGACAGCACCAATCAAGCACCAGCACAGGTTATCCGGGGAGGCTGTAGAATCTCCGCTCTTGGCGATATTCAAAAGCCTTCTGGAACAGACCTGGGCAACCAGCTCTTGGAGGCCCTGCCAGAGCAGGAGGGTTGGACCAGGTAACCTTCAGAGGTCCCTAGTGATCTGAACAATTCTGTGATCAGCACTGTTGGCTTCTGAAAAAACATGGTTGAAGACCTGGGTTCTGCACTGGAGTGGAAACAATTTCTAGGCAAGACCTCATCCTGGATCTGAAGTCTGAAGGAAGGGCCATAACAAGAAAACTATTTTTTTCTTTTTCTGTTAGGTTTTCTTCTCATGCTGCATTTGCTGGAGACCTGTCTTTATTTTTAGTTAATATAACTGGGATTTTTGAAGGGTAAAATACATTAGGGCAAAGAAAACTCTGTCCTCTTGTTCTGCTATACTAATGAGCATACTGGACTTACCTAGAATATTTTACTACTTGCTGTTAAAGAGTATTCATTTCTTTATTGCAAATTTCTCATAAAGTTATGCATTTAAGACATTTTAAAAGAAAAAATGGCTTTCCCCCACTTGTATTACATTGATATTAGCAATCAATAAATAGTAATTTTATATATAACTGAGGACTTATATATGGATATATATTGATATCGTTATGTTATATGGACACCCTTAGCTGTCAGTTCACTAGCAGTCCTCCTGGTTTACTACAATCTTGCTACTTCTTAACACATCACAGAGCAGGAAAGATTGTAAAAGAACAGGAAAAAAAAGAAAAAACCCTCAAAACAGCACTAATCACGGCTAGAATGCCACACACCTGATAAAAAATAGTATTGAAGCACGTCTGTTAGGTGAGATACAGGTTCAACATACCTCTGTTACACAAAGTACTGTTTAGACATCATGTTTTCTACAGAGACACAGTGTTAAACACTTTCCTAAATGGAGCAGAAGCTTGGCCCAGATTTGCCAGGATTTTCAAACAGAATGGTTTGAATCTGTAGGCAGACTTTGGAAAGATTCAAGCTACAACTTGGAAATCAGTGTATATAAAGTAAAAATTCAAATATATATTGTGGTCTTGAATCAAAACTTTATCTTAAACTGGTTGGGAGGGAGAAAGATTCATCATATATTTTTGTGTTTGGGTTTTTTTTCTTCTTGTGAGCTTTTGTTTCCTTAGACAAAAGCATAATCTAAATTTCACTCATCCTTTTCTGCAGTAGCTTGGGAAAAAGGGAGGTTGAATAATCTCAAGACTTGTCAAAATCCTCCCCCTCACTCCCGCTTACATTAAAAAAAAAAAAAGCTAGTTAAATTTGGGCATATTGTTAAAATTATAAATAAGCCATAATATAGTAACTCTTGCCCATGCCTTTCCCAGAGAAATCACCAAAGTGCATTGAAAAACTTTAATGGAGCAATGGTATATTCCTGGGCAGAGAACCTACTTGTAAGATGCTGCAAAGCAAGAACATCATATATAGTTTGCTATGATTTCTACCCAGCTGTGGGATTTCATAAACTTCACTTACAGAAGAACAATCTTCACGATTATGATGAAGATACTAAAATGTAGAATAGTGGGAGGACAGCTGCTGTGATGTGATGATTTTGGGGACATGGACTTGGGCCTATTTTAGGAATAGAACAGCCTGAATTTGAACTTGTTTAGCTAGAGATTAAAATGCTTATTCATTTCAGCTCAGCTGCACTTTTGGGAGGAGTTTGGTTACATGCCACAAAATAACTACAGTAAAGAACTATAGTGGAAGTCAGAAAACTCATATGAAATAAATATCATTTAAATGAGTCTGCAGGCATGCTGTGTAGCCATGAGAATGGCATGGAAAGATCAAATCCCTCAAAGCCTGGACATCAGCAAAGTATAGCTTATGAAAAAATAATAAAAATCCTTCACTGGACCTCCAAAAAGTGCTTTAGGAGTCCAGAACTTTACCTAATGGCACTGTGGGAGCATGGGGAAGCACCCTTTGTCCCCACCACCACCCAGCCCTCTTTGGCCTGTGTGTTAGAGAAATCCCACCATCCAACAGAGCTGTTTGGCAACAGCTGGTCTTAAAATCATGGATAAGTTTTTTGAGTTTTCTTCCCTCACTTTTAAATTGGTGAAATAATGTATTTTGTTAGGGTGAGATTATAGCTCTAAGATTCAGTTATTTTCAGCTGTGCTGTTGAAATAACCATGAAATAAGCTTAAGGAAGATGAAAATAAACTTTGATATGTAAGCACTGAAGAATATAACTTCACATTCAAAATAAATTTTTTTTTACTGCTGTGTGTTCCTAAATCAATATCATCTTTAAGACAAAAGCGGACTATAGTGCACCCATTTTGTAATCTAGAAGTCTTGTTCCAAGATTTAATGGTCAATAGCTTTTTTTTTTTAATGGAATAGACTTTAATTATTTTAAACACTTTAATAGTTTCTATGATGCTCATTTACTAGGGCTTTGACCCTTACAAGATCCCTTAAGGTATTCTGCTAAGGTCTCAGAAGTGCAAACCTGATTTTTGTTGAGGTTGGGAAGTGTAGTCCTCAGCCTCTGGACTTGAATTTAAAGTCATGGTCCCCTTATCCTCCCACCTGCTTTTAGGATACCTAATATAGGGCTGGTAGTTGTCCTATAGCTCTCTTATGAACACTGAGGAGTTTATCTGTGATCAACCAGCTTTCAGAAGATTTAGTGCTCTTTGTTTAAGGGTGAAAAAACACACCGTAGAAGTGTGTATCACAAAGCAATATCTCTGCAGTTACTGCACATCTGCAGCACATAGTACAGGCAAAAAGAAATCACCTGTCTCTCTAGTCTGTGTTGCCAGCATTTCCCACTTTGCTTCAGATATGACTGACCTGTTTTTAATCCTTTCACCAATTCTGTGTGATGCTCTGTAAATTGCAGTAAACTGTTTCCGCAGCCTGGAGGAAAGACTGCTTTCTCCTCCACCTTCCTGCAGTAACCCAGGATATCAAAGCTGTATATTACTTTTTTAGAAGTGATTAATTTTGGCAAAATCCCACATACAATATAAGACTCAGAACGATAATCTTCAATGTTCATGTTTGTAAAGTCCCACCTGTCAAAACTGTCCACAATGACTTTTAAAGTCTAAATTGATGTCAAAAACTGGGATTTTCAGCCATTAAAGAATGAAGAGGTTTAACAATTTACACCAGTTCAGAAAAATTGCAACACATCTTTGTGCAAGGTGGGCTAAAAATACTGGACAGAATATTGTCCCAATTTGATTTTGTTAGGTAGCAAGAATGGTAGGTACCTATCAGTGTGTTCTGGGTGAGGTTCCATTAATCCCCATGCAAAATGTTCTACATTATTCGGTATGTTACTGTCTTTCCTAAGCCCGTTAGAGCTCTTCCAGAGGTGCTAACCTACAAGTCAACAAGCTGAATTTAGGCCCTAAGTGCATACGTAATTCATTCACAGAAAGTATTTTGGTCAAGGTTGTGAGCTAGTCATCATCTGGGTTACAATGTGGCCCCAAAATATCACTCTCTATGACAGATGGTAGAGGGGTAGCTTCCACATATAGCACTGTTTAAAACTGTGAGAGAAATCATCTCTACTGAAACTGAAAATTTAACTTCACCTTTCAGAAAAAAGATGACATTTATATCTTGCCTGCTATAACAGCTAATAATAGTTGCTTGTCTGCTACTAGCTGACAAACCTGATTTGCAACACAGCTCTTTTCACATGAGTTTCCCTAAATCAGCTGCTTATCATAAAGAGAAATTATTTTACTACTGTGGAGCAGCAGAGGGGAAATGACATGATAACTTTCCACTGCATGAGGCCAAAACTCAAGAAAGAGTCAAAGTGTTTTTATAACACCAAGGTCAAATGAAAAACAATTTTATTTTACCTGTAACCAAGTAGCATTTTTTGTGGTTTTTGTCCACATTATGCACAACACAGTCAGTCCTTAATCAACTCATTCCTTTTGGGTTACTTATCTAAATATTAATCTTCTTTTCAGATATGATTTTACAGCATTCATATTTATATTACCTTATTTTCAATCCCTATAAGAACACCATAGACTGGAGGTGGGATTCATTACTACCTTAGTACTATTTTAGGGTCCATTTATGAGAGTTTTCAACTGAATTTACCTATGCCAACAAGTAAATAAGGATTCTAATTGCTTATTTTAATTTATAATGTGCTGCACTGGAATAAAGATTTTGGGGTTTTTTTTGTAGTGAGATGAAAAAGGATAGTTTCCAGCACAGGACTAAAGAACAGAATGAGGTAAAATGAAACTTCACACCTGTTCAATATGCCTGATTACTGTTAAAAAAAAATAAATTAAAAAATGAACAATTGTCAGTCGCTGCCCAATTTATAGCACAGAGATATATCTCTTCAACTTTTAAGTAAAAGGCAAGTTGCAATGTTTAGCTGTAATAACTTCACCACTGCCATGTTAGTGACAGATTCTTTTACACTGCAATACAAAAATAAATTACTTCTATGACAACTTTTACTCTACCAAGTGTCTGTAGTATGTACGAGAAACTACCTCTCCCCTTCATAATGCAGTACTGCAGTGCAGCTGCTGAACAAAACACAAGTATCCTACTTCCTCTGCCATTTTTACTCCAATTCTGCATCCTCAATGGGTTGAAGCTAACTTGCATAATTGTGATTATACTTTCACAATAACTACATAATATGTACTACAGTTAGCTCCTAGGAATAAGTGGCTCAGGCATGAGACATGGCAACAGAAATGTAAAGCAATTTTTCAGTAGCTGCTATGTGAGAGAGTGATTGTCTCAAAACTGATTTGTTGCTTGAATCCTAACCCTCCAATTTGAATGCTTTAATTAGAGTTTAACTTACTATTTCTGTTTCTCCACAGAAACTGTTTCAGCCCCACTCTCTGGTTGGTGAAAAAAAAGAAAAAATAAAAAAAGAAAAACAAGCACCAGACAAATCCATCACAATTTCCAGACCCCTTAATGTTCAAGGAAGTGAAAAGAAGATGATACCCTTATTTCAAAATCCTAGTGAGTGAATCTTAAGAAAAAAATTTTCTTCCCAACTCTTCCTTCTGCTGAGTACTTGGGAATACTCATTGCTTACTTGATTTCTCTCTTCCTCTGACCCCTCCTCCCTGCAGACCCTGCCTTTGTTTGTTTTGTTTGTTTGTTTGCTAGACCCCTGCAAAACAACACTCTTCACAGCAATGAAGGGTTCTGTTGTCATTGTTCATTGTATCCCTCAAAATATCATAAAGCTGTCTTAGGGATGATGATGTAATGCACATATTTAGTCTTTCAGTGCTACTGAAACCTGTAAATAAAATAGTTGCTTTGATTTTTGTTTCTGACAAAGTTGCGTCTTGTCAGTATTTTCACTCAGACTGAAACAAGCCAAGTGCCACCTTGTACCCATGTCTTTTTAGGATTTAACATCACCCATGCAGCTAAGAGCGTTTTTATTTGGTAGTCTGGAGCCTGAGCTAGTGGATGTGCAAAGTGCAATTTCAGGTTTTCTCCTCAAAGGCTGGGATGTTTGTACCATGCCTGACTTAACTTGCTTAGTGAACACTGGTTTACCCCTGAAATTATTTTGTCTGTTACGTCTTATTAGACCTCTTCTTTGTTTTAGCTGATCTCTGTGACTGTTACCCAGTAAACAGCACTAAGCTCACATCTCCTCTTGTATCCCATTGCGTCTCTCTATCATTTCCTGAGAACAAGAAAGAGGGAACCCTATTATTGACAATATTCTGCAAAATTCAGTCCTGAAAAAATTTTATACATATATATTTATATATATATGTGTGTGAATATATATATTATGTGAATGCAAAATTCAAACATTAAGTCAGTATAATTAACCATTAAATTAATAAAAAGAAGATGGAAAAGTAAGGATAAAAGTTTTGTGATATGTTACCAGTACTAGATCTGAAATAAATTTTGAAAATATCCCCCATTTTTCGCAAGATGGCCTCTAATGCAAAACCTGAGCTACAGTTTTGTGTGTGTAATAGGTAAAATATTTTTCTATCTAAAGTAAGTAAAACTGACACATAATTCTCTCAGAATTTTAATGCATTCTGAAATACCATAGTCTCCTTGGAGTAACCATAGTCACACACAGACATTTCTGAAAGTGTTATTGAAATTGCTTCAGTTATCATTCTTTGTGAAACATGACTTTCCTCTACAGGTCACCAAGAGTTCTTTAAGGTATTCTGGTTTTCAATATGACTTCATTGGCAGTTGCTGGAGCACTACAAAAAAAAAAAAAAATTGAGAAGCTTTTAACCTTTTGTAAACTTTTACTGAATAATAACAATTTTTTTTTTAAAAAGGGAAATTTTAGGATTAATTTTCTTTAAATGTTAGATAATCAATCTTTTACATGATTTTTCACATCATACCCTTTATTCAGTCCACTTCCCCTCCACCATTTCTATAATTCTCTTATTTTTATGTTACCCAGTGAAACAGCTTCCACTACAGAAACATAAACACAGTAATTTATTGCTAAATGATATGAAATTCCTTATTCACTGTGTTAACTCAAAAAGTTTTATGCAGGTTATGTTACACAGGACTAAAATAGCTGGAGTTTTTTTAGTATGCAAATGTGTTTATAATACAAAAATATGTACGTGTTTGGATGTTATTAGCATTAATTCATAGGCATTTGTATAGATTAAAAATTTCCCAAGGAATTTTGCTAAGCAATACAAAAATCCTCAAATAAGGACTAGTTAAATAGGTAAAAATTCAGAGTTTAGAAAGGATTCTTAGCATCCCTTTACACGATTCTCTGACTTAATTATTTCTCCTTTTATTTTTAACTTTTAAATCCATATCACTTTTCTGACAGATTAGTAAATAATGATGCATTTTCACAATATAAAGAATATTGCTATTGTAGATGCAAGATCATTATTTCTAAATGTGTTTTGGTTGACTAAAACTTTACTGATAATAATGACCTTCTGTCCTTAATATAATATTTGTATACTGTATCTGAAATACACTGCAAAATATTATTAGTGTCATTAGAATTTATGTTAAAAGAAATTAGTATCTTTCTGCATCTAGAAACAGCTTGGATTGTAGTAAAACAGGAAAATGCACAAATCAGTGCTCTTACAAGTCACATTAAAAAAAAAAAAATCCTAAAAAATCTTGTAGCTGAGAAACACAGGTAAATAACATGCCCTGCCTCCAACCCTCGGGTGCCACTATTGTGGCAAGTGGGTGCTGTGCTGACCTAGAAACACCAGATTCTTGTGGAATCCCATTCTGTTGGGTCAGACATTTGAGTTCCTGAGGGTCCCTCAAACCTGCATTCTATATAACACTAGCATGAGAGTTTAACTTGATCTGTTTGTGAGTTATACACAGCTAGAATTGCAGGCTGCACCTCTATTTATAATAATTAATACAGTGTCTAGAAAGACCAGATTTATAGCTAAGAACTCAAAAGTAAGGAGCACATTGAGGAAAAACTGGTACTGGCAAACTAGATAATCAGATTAAAAATAAGTAATTTTTTTTTTCTTGCAATTCTCTCTGTAAACAGATTAGAGCGTTCTTGAACTTGAATAGTTATTTTGCTGTATGAATTTACTTGTAATGTTTTGGTTGAACATAGGTTATTGTTAGTAAGTATTCAAGATTTGACTTATTTTGAACAGATACAGGTAATGCATTAATTGGATGAATACAATTACTAAACCAGATATTTAGGGCCATAGAGTTTCATCATTGACTTTCCCAGGATATTTCCTCAAGATTTCTGTTATAAATTTGGTCTTCAGAGTATATCTTGAAAATGAACACAAAGCATATCTCTTTATTAAATTTAAATTACATGCATGACTAGTATTGATCCTCTATCTGAATTAGACACTTGTTTTTCTAGGATAATAATGTTGAATTCAAATACATTGATAGTAGAACTAGATTGTTAATAATTTTTCAAATGTGACAAATGAAACATGTCATGTTTGAGGCAAAAGAACAATTCTGTTATATCTGAAGAAGTGGGATTCCCTTCAACTTCTTAATTTGTTTAGTGCTAGGATATCCAGGATGGATGGTAGAATGTAGAAATTTGAGTGCTGTTGCAAGACATTTGCCACTTAAACTTTTTTTTGTGTTTATATTGTTGTTTTCCAGATGAAGAACTGCAATACAGATGAGAGACATGACTATGTGAAGGTCAAAAAGGCAAGAATAAAAAGTTTCCATTGCATTCTTTCAACTATTATAGCCTCCCTTCCAAATATGAATATCCTCCCTTCCTCTCTTTCCAAGTTTTTTTTAATTTTCAGCTTCATTAGGTTGCTCAACAGTGGCAGAGACACAAAGAAGAGATGAGAATTTGTGATCTCATTCATGTACACAGCATTCTGGAAGTGCACAGATTTTTCTGTGAGATACAGAGTCCCCAGAGCTGCTAGGCAAAGCAGATACAAGCATGGTTTTGTCACCTGCTGAGAATGAGCCTATCTTCTTTCCTGTCTCTTATTTTCTCATAGCACAGCTTGAAAACAGCTACCAGACTCATGCAATTTTCTCTATACTGGGTAGGTTGTGATGTTATCTGTGTTTCAGATGGACAGTCTGGCATACTGGTAGTAGAAATTGTTACTGGCATCGATTAATACAATAACGACTAAAATTCTATTCAGTATATCTTCCATTATGTAAAAAGGTGCCACTATTTCTCAGTTGATTTTAGAGCATTCCAGCTTCTTCAAAGCTTGCACAAATACAAATAAGATGTGAACTCTATCTCTTAAGAGGACAGGTCTAGGGATTTTGTTTTCTTTTTAATATTTGAACTAATGAAGAGAACATTACTAAATCAAAATTTCACATTCTGTGCCCCAACCAATATTACACTGACATCTACTTAGAACTGGCTGCATGCAGAAGCTAAAAAATAAAGCTGTGAGAAAACAAGCTTTTGATTAGTTTTGCTTCTGCTGTTTTCAAAATTAATTTTAAAAGAACACAAGACACAAATTGCAACGCCGTGTGCAATATGCCAAGCCTAATAAACCTCTCAAATACGGATTACATTTGCTATTCATTCCATGAAAGAGTGGAGCATATGCTCACACTTTCTTTACAAAGAGGATTTTTTTAATATCCTTTGTTATATCTGTTGTTACATTTACCAGCTACCACTGTGCAGGCAAGGCCCTTACTGAGTGGCTCTGTGCTCCGTACAACTTCAAAAAGGTAGAGTGTTACTTTCTGTCCTTTTTTTTTTTTTTGTTAGTTCAAGTTTCACTGAGTGATCTCTGCAGTGCTTCTGCATTCAATCCTTGATTCTTCTGCTGCAAAGTCTAGCTATATTTTAGAAAGGAAAGTATTCACACATCATACTTATTAATTCCCTTTGCTACCTCCACCTCTCAAACACACAGGCTGCTTGGAAACTCAGACCCAAGGCCACTTGAAATATTTGCTTAAGATCAACTTGTTTGATTAGACTTTTATTTGATTACTTTCACATATTTGACTAATGCTTTATGAAGCACTTGATGGCCTATATAAAGAGTTTTAGGATAGGTTGCATTCATGTGCAAAGATCCCCTGTGACAGGGAAAGGAAGGGTTCTTTGAAATTAACAAAGTTTGCACAACTTCCAGGTGATCCACAGTCTTTTCTCCTCCCGCTCTTAAAAATTATATTTGGTTCCCATCCCCCTACCTGAAAGCAGTCCTGGTGGAACTCTGGCAAGGTGCAGACCACACTGTGGAGTTTGGATTTCTTTACTTCCACGAGTTGAAAACTTTTCCAGACATACATCAATGGAGGCAAACAAGTATTTATTGCTGTCCTTATCACCACTGAAAATTTATGATATTTATCAAATCTATAGGCAGAAAGTTCATTGTATTTCAGGAAATTATTACTAAATGTGAAAAAACAACTGACATCGAGGATACTATAACACAGAATGTAAGTAGTCTATTCTCCAGTTATACCTGTCACCTAGGAACTTTGAATTCTTAAAGCAGGTAAAGGAGATATAGCAGAGGTATATATCTGTATTCTCTTTTCTGTGTTGCCAATGGATTACTGATGGATACCAGCATCTTTCCATTTCACTCAGAAATCTGTGTTAGGGAAGTTAAAACAGTATTGTTAAATTATTTCAGGGTTTATTGAAAATTAACATTCAACATTTAACAGAATGTAATAATCTGAAAATTCTCAGTGCAACATGTAAGTCATCCTAACATGTTTTAGAATAGTGATCTAAAATCGACTCACTTCAAAGAAGTTTTGTGCAATAAGAAAACTTGAACGTTTCTTCATAAGAAGTGATTGATACAAAACAGTTATGGAAGAATTTGCAATTTTGGCAAATTCTGATGTCTGACCTGTGTTTGTCTGACAAGCATGACCACACTTGAGAAAAAACTTATGTATTATTGAAAAAGCAGTTATTCCTGAACATCAGTACTTCCAAAATAATGGAACCAGTTAGAGTTACTTATCAATGTTAATTTTTTTCTAAATGTGAATCTAAGTATATGTTGGAAAATACAAAATTTTATAGAATAGGATAACACATTTGTCCTTATGAGCTTTGGACAGCTGTTTTTGTTTGTTTTGTTTTGCTTTTTTTTTCCTTTGAACTGGTGAAGCAATGAGTGAATTATGTAACTCATAAAAAAAAAGCTCCTTTTATACTACCCCAATGTGTATTGTGCTTAAACAATATACTGAACAGAAGTGTATTTTAGAAATGGTTTGGGATTTCACTGTAACTACTTTTCATATCCCTCTGGCTGTGTTCATTTCTCTAAGAAACACTTAAGGAATAGTAGGAGAAAAATAATACATTAGAAAGAAAAAAAATCTGAAAATTACCAACATTATTTTTCTATTGCAGTCCCTTCTCTCAAACAAAAAAAAAAAAAGTCCCAGCTTTTTAGGTGGTATTTATGGATAGTTAGACTACAAACAAATGTTATATCCTATAAAAAGTAGACTTTGATATTCTTTTAATTTCATGTGGAGGACTGCAATACTGAACTTTAGTGGGCCACTGCTTCTGGAACAAAACTTACATAGCAGCCTACAGTAACTCTGGGAAGACAATTGTACTTTGAAGAAACATATTTCTTTGTGCTACTTTTTTTCTGTTTGTTTGGATTTTTTTTTCCACTCTTTGTCTCCCTATAAAACAATATTCTGGAGATGATTTGGTGGATAGAATAGCAGTGGGAATTTAGGATAATATGCATAATGAATGAATCTGGTAAACTTTACTGTCATAAACATGACTACATTTGCTGAATTGCAAGAAATTGTCATGATGTTTTATTACTGCGATGCCTGTTCTTACGGCTTATCCCGGTAATCAGTCGAGACGCAGAAATAATGAGAGCCGGAGTTCGGGCTGTGTTCAGAGCAAGGGCGGAAAAAGGGGGGAAACCCCTTTCATTTAATTCTTATATACACTTTTAGAAATCACAGATCATTGGAGAAAGTTAACACTTCCGTCTCTAACTATATTGGTTACAAGAAGTGTCCGTCAAAAGGATCTGTGTCCATGGGAAAGGAATGCAAAAAGATAATTTTTACAACAACATAGCTATGTTTACAGAAATCGTCCTTGAGACTGTCTAACAGAGAAAACTAGCTATTTTACAGTGAAAAATGGGCAAAAATGTTTCTTTTTGGAACATTTTTAATTGATAACTTTATCATAGATGTCATTTCAGAAAGGGGGTATTTGAGAATGGGAGAAGTCTGACAGGAGACCACAATGCGACATATGCAAGGGAGGATTTGAAATGAATAACCAAATTCTGTTGTACAGGAATCACTCCAGGGGATGGTCTTTTTTTTTCTTTAATAATGCTGGATGCACTGAATTTGCAAAGGGAAAAAAAAAGGAAGGAAAAATTATATGGACAGAGAGCATAAGAAGTTAGGAGTTTATCAATGTTTTAAAAGATAAATTTACAGAAGTAGGCCTGGAGCAGCCAATAACTGATTGTCTATCTAGGTTCCAGAGCAGCATAATAGGTTAATATAATTCTAATATGTGCAGCAAGGAAAAAAGTTGAAGAAGAGTTTTCAGAACATTTCTGTGAGTTCAGCAACAACAGTCAGTGTACTCGAAGGTAATAGAATTTTAAATGGAAAATAAATACTAATACACTTTTTTGGCATGAACAAGTGGGAAAGCACAGCCTGCAAGTTATTCATGTCTATAAAAAGGCCAAAGATTAAACAGAAATGGTGTTTTCTCAGATATACTCAAGTGTCGCTCTAGACGAGCAAATAAGCACAAAACCAGCTCAGTAAAGGCAGGAGCAGAGAGAGAGTTTATTGTCTTATTTCCCTTTATATATGGTAAGAACCCATCAGGTGTTCAACCAACCCCCGAGATGATAGGCTGGAACCTCACAACACCCAGGTCCAAAATACACTCGGTTTGAATCAAAATATCTCAGGACAAACAACAGATGTTCAAGCGTTATCTGCTTGTTTTGCATAGTTATGGGAAAGATGAATTTCTCAAAAGACTCTGTCAGTCACACTCAAGCATACTCAAAATCTGTTCCATGTTTGAAGCAGAACATGGAGAAACATCTTCTTCTTCTTTAGAGGAAGATGACAGGCAAAATCAGAATCTTCACATCACAATAGCACAGTGCAAGCTGAAAGGATGATGTTCAGCTTTCTCTGGAGGTGGCAGGGGAGGTTATCCCGAGGGAGGAGCACTTCTGCAGACGCTGCATGAGATGGGGGCACTGGGCGAGGGACTACAGGGCACCTGCCCCAGTTTATAACCGAAATGCCAAGTCTATTCCCCCAGAACCACCAAGGCAGGGAAACAGAGGAGGGAGCGCAGAGCAGCCCCGCACATAGAAAAAAGTCAAGCTGCCGACCCAACAGAGGCTGTGGACATTAAGACTGTGGACTCAAAGACTGTGGCCTTGAAGGTGACCAATGGTGATAACATCCACTTCAGAACAGCAGATTGGCAAATCATTGTGGTCAACGTCCAAGAAAAAGACACTATACCGGACTGTGGCAAGTACTATATGGTTTGTGGGCACATACATAGCACACCACTAGACATACAAGTTTCCCCAATCTACACCAGAATAACACAAGAGGGAGGCTTTTCACTGTCGGTGCAATGTGTCCACCCCCTATACTTCCTACCTAAGGGCAGCACCATCGCCCAAGCAATCCCCACTCCACGGGTATCGTTCAGCACTCTGATAAAGGGTGTCATGTCACTCACCGCCTTTTGGACGGAGTTGGTAGGGAGAGGGAGACCAATGATGGAGTGCAAACTCCATCAGGGAGGCAATAACATCCGCCTCATGGGGATGATGGACACAGGGGCAGATGTGACAATCATTCCAAAAACAGAATGGCCGTCACATTGGGAGCTGCAACCAGTTAAGGATGCTATCAGTGGATCGGAGGTCAATATTGGCCAGACAAAGTCGGAGCATCATCCAAACTGAGGGACCAGATGGCAACTGGCCTCAGTACGCCCATTCGTTATTGACGCAGGCCTCACTCTCTGGGGAAGGGATGCCATGTCCTAATGGGGAGCCCAAATGGAGTTTCCCCCAAAACTTCAGGTTTTTCAGCTGGGGCCACTGAAGAGCACCTAACCCAGGCCCTTAATTAGAAAACTAATTCGCCGGTCTGGACTGATCAGTGGTCACTCAACAGAAAAAAGCTAGAGGCACTCAATAAATTAGTGGAGGAGCAATTGGCCAAAGGCCATATTGTTCCAACAAATAGCCCCTGGAACTCCCCGGTTTTTGTCATTCAAAAGCCCAGGAAGGACAGATGGAGACTCCTCCATGACCTGAGGAAGATCAATGACGTTATCAAGGACATGGGCCATCTCCAGCCTGGGATGCCTTCCCCTTGGATGCTCGCCCAAAATTGGAAATTGGCAGTCATAGACATCAAAGATTGTTTTTGCAAATTCCTCTGCATCCTGATAATGCCCCGCGGTTTGCTTTCTTGGTACCATCCATCAACCAAGAATTTCCCATGCGGCATTATCACTGGCGGGTGTTGCCTGAGGGCATGAAGAACAGCCTAACCATCTGCCAGCGATATGTAGGGGACATCCTGTCCCTGATCCGTCAGCAGAATCAAAAATCCATCATCCTAANTCACTCCCCAGCCATTGGTCATTAATGACAATCCCAGGACCCTACAGGAATTCCACCAACTATATGGGTCTCTCAATTGGTTGAGACCATGGCTGGGAATTTCC